>JAABKJ010001676.1:0-30035 GCA_011634705.1 Andricus grossulariae
AAAGCCAAAGGAGCTTTAACAAAAGAGAAGTCACAATCACCAAATTACAGTTGTCGATGATTTGACCTTTAATTTTACAAGGTCTGGGCGCAAATGTGGGGGAAATGCAAAGAACGAGCGCGTAGCGCGAGGTAAACACATCATCGAACGCGAAGCGCGAGATAAATATATTATCGCGCGCGAAGCGCGAGAACCAACAGTCGCGCGCCTTCGGCGCGCTAAAACTTGCGAGCCTCATGATTCGTTCCAATCTGCAGGGTTGGCTTATGAATATTTTCAGAATTCTTTTAATTGAGTCTTAATAATTTTACCTCAATTTCTTGAAAGAAATCTATATTTTATTTGAAATTTAGAAAGAAGAATGCATTAAATATTAGCAATGTTAGAAATACATTAAGTTTTTGATTTTTTCTTTTCCTAATTGGAAAATGTAATAATCTAAATAGATTGGTTCATAATCAACTATAAAGAGTTTTAACTATTTTTTGTTGATAGTTAATTCTCTTTAATCGAAAATTCATTATATTTTTGGTTGAGAATTCACAGTGGTGTAGTATTAAAAGAAAAAGTGCCCAATAAGAAAATTCAACTGTATTTTTTGGTAAAAGTTTAATTTTTTTATTGAAAAGGGTACTATTACTTTTTTGATTCGGGATTCATCTCTTTCGAGTTAGAAATTCTATTATTTGGTTGAAAATTTAATTATTTCGTTGAAAATGAAATTAAATTGTTACAAAGTCATCTTTTTTATCAATAATTCTTTCATGTTTGGTTGAAAATAATTTTTTTCAACTGACAATTAAACTATTTCATTGTTAGTAGAAAGTTTATTTTTTTCAACAAAAATTTAACTATTTGGTTAAAAATGTATATTTTTCAGTTGAAAGTTCAACTTTTTGGTTGGAAATTTATGTATTTTTTTTGAGAATTCGTATTTTTTAGTAGAAAATTAATCTTTTTGTCTGAAAATTCATTGTTTTCGTTGATTACTCAAAAATTTGGTTGAAAATTCTAGAGTTTTGTAAAATTGATTTTTAAGATTCAAAATTCATTTTTTAAGATTCAAAATTCATTTTTTAAGATGAAAATTCATTTTTTAAATTAAAATTGAACTATTCTATTTTGGGTTAAAAACGGATCTTTTCTATTTTAAAAATTCAACTGGTTGGTAGAAAATTCAGAAAATTTGTTGAAAATTCAATTATTTGGTATCAAATGTATGTATTTTGTTAAAAATAGGTCCTGTTTTGTGGAAAATTCAACCATTTGCTTAAGATTTTTTTTTAGAATTCTTCTTTTTTAACAGAAAATTAATCTTCTTGGTTGACTACTCAATTATTTGGTTAAAAATGAAACTGTTTTGTAAAAAATTCGTTTTAAGATTAAAAATTCATTTTTTTAAACTGAAAATTCATTTTTTAATTAAAAATTTAACTGGTACACCATGGGTTAAAAATATTTTGATGAAAGTTCAACCATTTGGTTATAAAATTTATGTATTTTCTTAAAAAATTTTCCTTTTTGGTAAAAAATTTAATTATTTGGTTGAAATATCAACTGTTACATGCTTTGTTGAGAATTTATTTTTTGTTGTTGAAAAATCGATTATTTGACTAAAGTTGAACACTTTACAAAAAAATTAATTTTTTTTATCAAGGATTCATAATTATAGTTGAAAATTCGTCTATTTGCTTTTAAATGAACTTTTATGTTAAAAATTCGACTGTTTTGTAGAAAATAATTCTTTTTGGCTTGGAAGTTTAACAATTTGGTATGAAATTAAATTTTTCTGTTGAAAAATCATATTTTTGGGTTAAAAATTCAACTTTTTTGTAGAAAATTCATCTTTTTGGCTTTAAAATTGAATAATTTTGTTGAAAATTCATGTATTTCTTTTTAAATTCGTCTTTTTTAGAACGTTAATTTTCTTGGTCGGAAATTAATATTTTTTTTGTTGAAAATTTAATAACTTTGTTAAAAATTAATTTTTTTGTTGTCAACATTTTTTTTGTTCATCTGTAAATTATTATTTGTCGTTGAAAATTTAATAATTTTGTTGAAATTTTGTTTTCAACGTTTTTTTTCGTTATCAGAGTTTTTATCTGAAAATTTAACTATTCCATTTTAGGTTGAAACTTTTGCCTGTATATTGTAAAATTAAAAAATTCAACTATTTGGTAGAAAATTCGTGTGTTTTGTTGAAAATTAAACTTTTTGATTGAAAAATCATATTTTTGGGTTCAAAAATAATCTTTTTTGTAGACAATTCGTCTTTTTGGTTTTAAAATCGAATAATTTTGTTGAAAATTCATGTATTTTGTTTAAAATTCGTCTTTTTTAGCAGAACATTAACCTTCTTTGTCGAAAATTTATTATTTGTTGTTGAAAATGTGACAATTTTGTTGAAAATTAATTTCTGTTGTTGCAAATTTTTTTTGTTTCTTAATCTGAATATTTAACTATTTTATGTTTGCATTTTTGTTCTTTTGTAGGATTGAAGAATCCTCATCGGTTGAAATTTCAATACTTTTTTTGAAAATTCGTCTTTTTCGTTTAAAAAATCATCTTCGTAGGTTGAAAATTCAACTATTCAGTTAAAAATTAACTTTTTTGTTAAAAATTCACGATTTTTGTGGAAAATTCGTCATTTTCTCTTTAAATATTTAACAATGTATAATTGTATATGTGGTTGAAATTTTTTTTTTTTTAGGAGAGAAAAATCTTTATTGGTTGAAAATTCTACTCTTTTCTTGAAAATACGCCTTTTTGGTTTGAAAATTCATCTCTTAGTCGAAATCTCATTTTTTTGTTTTGTTTAAAATGCAACTGTTTGGTTGAAAATTAGTCATTTTGTGTTGAAAATTTAACAATTTTTATCAAAAATTCAACTATTTAGTCAAAAATGAACCTTTTTCTGAAAATTCAAGTGTTTCTAAAAAATTCGTCCTTTTCCCTTTAAAAATTTTACAATCTATCGTTGTATATGTGGTTGAATTTTTTTTCTTTCTGGAGTGAAAAATCTTTCTCGGTTGAACATTCAACTTTTTTGGTAAAAAAATTCGACTATTTGGTTAAAAACGAACTTTTTTGTTGAAAATTAACGAGTTCTGTAGAAAATTCGTCTTTTTCGTTTTAAAAATTTAAAAATGACGTCAATTTTCAATAAAAAATTTCATTTTAAACCGAAATAGGTCGAATTTAACTGTTTTTGATTTAAAATTAAAATATTTTTTTGATGAAATATCAGTTATTACATTTTCTGTTAAGAATTAATCTTGTTTTGTTGACAATTAAACTGTTTGGTTGAAAATTCGATTTTTTTTTCTAAAAAATTAATCTTCTTGGTTAAAAATTCATCTTGTTGATTGGAAATTCATTTGGTTAATTTTGTTGTTGTTGAATAATTGTCATTTTATTTGAAAATTAGTTTGTTTGGTTGAAAATTCAATTTTTTCTAAAACTTTAATCTTCTGTGTTAACAATTCATCTCTTTGGTTGGAAATTAACTTGTTTAATTTTGCTGTTGTTGAATAATTCTCATTTTAGCGAAAAATTCGTTTCTTTGGTTGAAAATTCTATTTTTTGTTCTAAAAAATTAATCTTCTTGGTTAAAAATTCATCTTTTTGATTGGAAATTCATTTGTTCAATTTTGTTGTTGAATGATTGTCATTTTCGTTGAAAATTCGTTTCTTTGATTGCAAATTTAACTATGTTGTTATAAATTCATTCTTTTAGTTGAAAATTAATTTTTTATTACTGAAAATTTATTGATTATATTTTTGGTTGAAAATTGATATTTTTTAGTCGAAAATTCTTTGTTTCCGTTAAAAAATCACCTATTTGATTAAAATGTTATTTATTTTGTTGAAAAATACAATACTTTTGCTTGAAAGTATCGTATTTCTGCTGGACTTTCCTTTAAGTTGTAATACCTTCCAATTTATTATTTTTTTGGTAAAAATGTTTCTCATGTAAGATCTTCGACCCCTCCCCCTCTCTAAAGTCATGAGAAACATTATGATTTTCCCAAACCCACGCTCCCCCCAAAATTGTCTTATTTAATTCGTGAATGAACCCTAGGGCCCTAAATGGGATAGGGGAAGTGACTTAATTAATGTCTTAATAAGCTACAGACCCTTTTTATAGGCGCACTTTGACTAATGTTTTATATATAACAAGGGGGTATTCACCCCTTGCGCGTTGCACCTGCGCGCGTCTACAAACCCTTAAGATTTTTTTTATAAAGTAAAGGAAGGGTCTCGATATTACAGATAAATGGAAAAGCGAATAATGGGGAGGGGTTGACGGAAAGGGAAATGGTTATATTCAGGGGATGGATGTAGGGATAAATGGAAAAGGGGAGGCTCTGGAGGACATCGTGGGAGGCTTTAAAGGCCCTCGTAGAAGACTCTGGAAGCACTCGTTGGAAGCTCTGGAGGTCCTCGTTGGAGGTTCTGAAGGACATCTTTGAAAGCTCTGGAGGACTTTCAGGAGGCTCGTTGGAGGATCTGGAGGCACTCTTAGGAGGCTCTGAAGGCCATCGTGGGAGGTCCACCAGGACATCTTTGGAAACTCTGGAGGACATCGTGAGAGGCTTTAAAGGCTCTGAAGGACATCTTGGGAGATTCTAAAGGACATCTTTGGAAGCACTGGAGAACATCGTGAGAGGCTCTTGAGGCCTTCGTAGGAGGCTCTGGAGGCACTCTTAGGAGGCTCTGAAAGCCATCGTGGGAGGTCCTTAAGGACATCTTTGGAAGCACTGGAGGTTCTTGTGGGAGGTTCTTAGGGAAATCTTTGGAAGCTCTTGAGGACCTTGTGGGAAGATTCAAAGGCGTTCTTAGGAGGCTCCGGAGGCCATCGTGAGTGGTTCTGAAGGACATCTTTGGAAACTCTGGGGGCACTCTTTGCAGGCTCGGGAGTTCCTCGTTGGAGGTTCTGAAGGACATCTTTGAAAGCACTGAAGAACATCGTAGGAGGCTATAAAGGTGCTCGTTAGAGACTCTGGAGGCACTCGTTGGAGGCTCTGAAGGACATCTTTGAAAGCACTGGGGAACGTCGTGGGAGGCTTTGGAGGCACTCTTAGGAGGCTCTGAAGGTCATCGTGAGAGGTTCTGAAGGAAGCTCTGGAGGTCCTAGTAGAAGGCTCCAAAGGCGCTGGTAGAGAATGCTCTGGAGGGACTCTTAGGTGGCTCTGAAGACCATCGTGGGAGGTTCTGAGCGACATCTTTGGAAGCTCTAGAGAACATCATGGGAGGCTTTAAAGTCGCTCGTTGGAGGCCCTGGAGGCACTCGTTGGAGGCTCTGAAGGTCATCTTTGGAAGCTCCAGAGGACATCCAATGAGGCTCTAAAGGCCCTCGTAACTGGCTCTGGAGGTCCTCGTTGGAGGTTCTGAACTATATCTTTGAAAGCTCTGGGGAACGTCGTGGGAGACTCTTGAGGCACTCGCTGTAAGCTCTGAAGACCATCGTGGGAGGTTCTGAAGGACATCTTTGGAAGTTCTGGAGAACATCGTGAAAGGCTCTAAAGGCTCTCGTTGGAGGCTATGGAGGCACTCGTTGGAGGCTCTGAAGGTCATCTTTGAAGCTGTGGAGGACATCTTTGGAAGCTCTGAAGGACATCGTGAGAGGCTCTAGAGGCGCTCTTAGGAGGCTCTGGAGGCACTCTTAGGAGGCTCTGAAGGCCATCGTAGGAGGTCCTTAATGACATCTTTGGAAGCTCTGAAGGCCCTCGTGGGATGTTCTGAAAGACATCATGGAAGGTTCTGAAGGACATCTTTGGAAAGGCTGGAGGTCCTCGTGGGAGGTTCTGAAGGACGTATTTGGAAGCTCTGGAGGACATCGTGGAAGGCTCTAAAGGCGCTCGTAGGAGGCTCTGGAGGCACTGTTTCCAGGCTCTGGAGGACATCGTGAGAGGTTCTGAAGGACATCTGTAGAAGCTCTAGGGGCACTCTTTGCAGGCTCTGGAGTTCCTTGTTGGAGGTTCTGAAGGATATCTTTGGAAGCACTGGAGAACCTCGTAGGAGGCTATAAAGGTGCTCGTTGGAGGCTCTCGAGGCACTCGTTGGAGGCTCTGAACGACATCTTTAAAAGCTCTGGAGGACATCGTGACAGGCTTTAAAGGCGCTCGTAGGAGGCTCTGGAGGAACTCTTTGCAGACTCTGGAGTTCCTCGTTGGAGGTTCTGAAGGACATCTTTGGAAGATCTTGAGAACATCGTGGGTGGCTCTAAAGGTGCTCGTTGGAGGCTCTGAAGGACATCTTTGGAAGCTCTGGAGGACATCGTGGTAGGCTCTGGAGACACTCGTTGGAAGCAGTGAAGACCATCGTGGGATGTTCTGAAGGACATCTTTGGAAACTCTGGAGGACATCGTGAGAGGCTTTAGTGCTCTGAAGGTCATCGTGGGAGATTCTGAAGGACATCTTTGGAAGCACTGGGGAACATCGTGAGAGATTCTTCAGGCCCCCGTGGGAGGCTCTAGAGGCATTCTTAGGAGGCTCTGAAGGTGATCATAGGAGGTTCTGAACGACATCTTTGGAAGCACTGGAGAACATCGTGAGAGGCTCTTCAGGCACTCGTAGGAGTCTCTGGAGGCACTCTTAGGAGGCTCTGAAGGCCATCGTGTGAGGTCCTCCAAGACATCTTTGGAAACTCTGGAGGACATCGTGAGAGGCTTTAAAGGCTCTGAAGGACATCGTGGGAGATTCTGAAGGACATCTTTGGAAGCACTTGAGAACATCGTGAGAGGCTCTTCAGGCTATGAAGGCCATCGTTGGAGGTTCTGAAGGACATCTTTGTAAGCACTGGAGGTCCTCGTTGGAGGTTCTTAGGGAAATCTTTGGAACCGCTGGAGGACCTAGTGGGAAGATTCAAAGGCTCTCTTAGGAGGCTCTGCAGACCATCGTGGGAGGTCTTCTAAGACATCTTTGGAAACTCTGGAGGACATCGTGAAAGGCTCTATAGGCGCTCTTAGGAGGCTCTGGAGGCACTCTTTGCAGGCTCTGGAGTTGCTCGTTGGAAGTTCTGAAGGACATTTTTCGAAGCTCTGGAGGACATCGTGGTAGGCTCTAAAGGCTCTCGTCGGAGGCTCTGGAGACACTCGCTGGAAGCACTGAAGACCATCGTGGGAGGTTCTGAAGGACATCTTTGGAAACTCTGGAGGACTTCGGGAGGGGTTTTAAAGGCGCTCGTTGGAGGCTCTGGAGGCACTCTTTGTAGGCTCTGAAGGTCATCTTTGGAAGCTGTGGAGGACATCGTAAAAGGCTCTAAAGGCACTCGTAGGGAGGTTCTGAAGGAATCTCTGGAGGACCTAGTGGGAAGCTTCGAAGACGCTGGTAGGAGGCTCTGGAGGCACTCTTAGGTGGCTCTGGAGGTCCTCGTTGGAGGCTCTAAAGGATATCTTTGGAAGCTCTGGAGGACATCGTGAGAGGCTCTAGAGGCGCTCTTATGAGGCTCTGGAGGCACTCTTAGTCGGCTCTGAAGGTCATCGTGGGAGGTTCTGATGGAACCTCTGGATGACCTACTGGAAGCCTACAAAGGCGCGAGTAGGAGGCTCTGGAGGCACTCTTAGGAGGCTCTGAAGGCCATCGTGGAAGGTTCTGAAGGAAGCTCTGGAGGACTAGTGGGAGGCTCTGGAGGCACTCTTAGGAGGCTCTGAAGACCATCGTTGGAGGTTCTGAAGGACATCTTTGTAAGCTCTGGAGGAAATAGTGAGAGGCTCCTAATGGTGCTCGTAGGAGGCTCTGTAGGCACTCTTAGGAGGCTCTGTGAGGCGATTATATAACATTTCACTTTCATTTCCACTTCCTCTTTTAGAAATTTCCGTTGGTTGCTTTTTTCAAGTTGTTTTGACAATAAAACATAAAAAAGGACAACTAAGTAAATTTCGAAAAAGACCCTCGTGAGAGTCCCTGGAGGCCCTACGAGGGTCCGACGAGGAGTCTCTAAGTAGGTGTCCTTTTTTCCTAATACGCAAAAATGTTTACTATATGTAAAATCTTACTAAAATTATGAATACCACAGAAAGGAAAAATGTTGTGGAAAACGAAATAAAGACGATTTTGAAAAAGTGCTCTTCACTTGAAGCCTGTCTAATTCGATTTGAAAGCAAGGTGCCCGCTTAGGATTTTTATATAGTCAGCTGTGCGTGTGCGCTGCTGGATCGCAGGAGGCAAAAGTCGCAGCTAAAAAAGCGCAGCGTGATAAATAATCGGAAACTCGTTTCAGCTGATAAAAGATCGCAAGAGATAGCATGGCGAATGAGATGATGAGGGTGGCTGAGGTGGTGGAGGTGGCGGAGGTGGAGGAGGTGGAGGATGAGATGGGCAAAAGACGAGGTAGTGCCTAGGCGGAGGCCAAAGGCGGATTATTTACTGCTCGCAGGCAATAATAACGAAAGAAGGATAAAAGTGTGCCTGTGTTGTGCATTCATGTGAGCTTGTGCTACCAAGTATGTGTGAATGTGTGATGGCTCCCGAACTACGCGACCCATCATTCTTCTGTACAGATCGGTTAGAAAGTCGCTTATTCGCATTTCGCCGAAACACTAATCCCTTCTAGAAAATTACTCCTGAAATCGATTCTCTATTCAAATCATTTTACCAGATGCAAAATGTCTTAGGATTTTATTTTTATCGGAATTTTAAATGGTCCCCGTATTTGCATTCTTTGCAAGAAGAAGGCCCATAACTTAAGGTAGAAGAGATTACTAATGATGCGTTATGAGATTCTTTTACAAACGGCAGAACCTAAAATGTTTCAAATTTCGGAATTGACGCCTTTTGTTGCTACCCCCCCCCCTCCCCAACCCCCGTTAATTACACATACAAGAAGCCTAAAAACGGTTTTTCAACTGTGTCGATAACAGGCTTCACCAGATCAAAATGCTTTAAAAAAAGGGGAAATAAGGTGATATTTTCACGGGAAAAGGGGAATGAATTCTTTTGAATAAAATTAATAAGGGGCAATATAGTAAATTCAATTTCATGATATTTAAATGTCTATTATTTTACTAACATTGCATTTTCAAACAAAACTGAAAAAGTTGAATTTTCATTTATGTAACACAAAGAATAGGAATTCGTAACAGAATAGTTGAATTACCAATAAAAAGAAATAAATGTTCAGCCGACCAGTTGCATTTTTAAACAAAAAAGATGAATTTTCGACCAAAAAGATGAATGTTATACCATCAAATTAGAATTTTCTACCAAATACTTGAATTTTCAACTAAAAATACAAATTTTTAAACAAAAATTTTGAAAGTTAAATTTGTATGTATATGTTTAAAAAAAAAAGAGTTGAATCTTCAACCCAAAAAGGCATAATTAAATAGTTAAATTTTCAATCAATTAAGATTAATTTTTAACAAAAATATTATATTTTCGTTAAAAATTAATCTTCTTCGGTTGAAAATTCAACTACTTGGTTGAAAGTTTAATTATTTTATGGAAAATTCAACTATTTTTTCAAAAATGTAATTATTATATTTAAAAGTTTTAATTGTTTGTTGAAAATTCGTCCCGGTGGATTAAAAATTATTTTTCAACTGAATTTTTAATTATATTATGTTTGTTTGAACATCAATTTTCTTCAGTTAACAATTCTTTGTTTTTTTTTAATTAATATTTCTCTGATTGAAAATTGTCTTTTTTTTATTGAAAATAATTTTTTTTAACTAAAAATGTCACTAAATTTTTTGTCAAAAATGTTTTTCATAGATATTTAATGTTTATGGTAGAAAATTTATTTGTATGATTTGATAATTTTGTTTTGTTTTGTAGAAAATTGAATTTTTTTGTTGAAAGTTCCATTAAAAAGTAAAATATTTGGTTCCAAATCCATTTACTTTGTTAAAAGTTATTATTTTTTGGTAGAAAATTAGTTTTTTTATTGAAAATTAATTTTTCTTACTAAAAATTTTATTTTCTCTAACTGAAAATTAAACTTTTTGTAGCAAATTTAATTGTTGAGTTGAAAATTCCATTAAAAACGAAAATATTTGGTTGAAAATTAATTAATTTTCATAAAAATGTTTCTTTTTTAGTATAAAATTAATATTTTAGTTTAAAATTTCATTTCTTTGGTTAAAAATAAGTTATTAATCGAAAATTAATTTTTCTAAATAAAAATTTAACTATTCCATTTTTCGTCGAAATTTTTTTCTAATCGACATTTGATCTTTTTTGTTGAAAATTTATCTGTTTGGTTGAAAATTTAACTATTTCGTTCAACATTCATTTTATTCGGTTAAAGAATTTTTTCTCTAACTTAAAATTAAATTATTCTCTTTTTTGTTGAAAATTGATCTTTTTTAGTTGAAAATTCATCTATTTTATTGAAAATTTGTCTTTTTTGGTAGCAATATCACCTTTTTGGTTGAAAATGTTATTAAAAATTAAAATATTGGATTGAAAATTCATGTGTTCTAATCAAAATTATTCTTTTATGGCATAAAATTAATCTTTTTGGTTGAAATTTAATTTCTGTGATTGAGAATTAATTTTTTCTATTTCTAAATGTCTTTTAGAATTATTTTAATTATTCCAAAATTTATTTTCTAATTTTGCAAAATTACAAAAATTGCCTTCAAATCTTCCAGATTCTGTTTGAAAATTTTATGAATCTTTTGAAATATTTTTAAATCTTTTTAAACATTCTATTGAAATTATTTTTTCAAAATAAGATATCGGTTCAATTTCCCCATGAATTTTAAGATAAACTTTTTATTATCATAAAACCTTTTAATATCCTCAAGGAGCTTCAAAAAATTTATTTCTAAATATTCAAAAATGTGCATTTTTTAATTTTCTAAAAATATTTAAAATTTATAAATTAATAAAAAAATTTTTTTAAACCTCTAAATATCTCTTAATCTTACTCGATTTTTTAAAAATAAAACTTTGTAATCTTGCTAATTGAAAATTTTGACTTTAAAATCGTCTACATTCTGTTTCGAAATTTTAGGAAATAATTTCAAATGTTTTAAAATCTTTGTCAATTTCCTCTTAAAATATATTTTTTCAAATAAAAAATGGTTTCAAGTTTTGCAAGGAAATTTAAGAATTTTTATTATAATCGTGAAACTTTTCAAAATCTTTAAGAAGCTTCACAATTTTTATTTACAAATATTCAAAAATGTACGTTTTTTCTAACTTTTTAAAAATGTTTTCAAATTTTGAAATAATTTTAAATATTTTAAAAACTCCTAAATGTCTTTTAAACTTGATATAATTTTTGTTATAAAACTTTGTAATTTTGCTAATTGAAAAATTTGGCTTTAAAATTGTCAATATTATTTTTCAAAATTTCAAGAAATAATCTCAAGTGTTTTGAAATCTTAGTCAATTTTCTCTTAGAATTAGTTTTCTAAAATAAAAAATTAGTTTAAATTTCCCAAGGAATGTTAAGAATTTTTTTTTGATTATCTTAAAAACTTCTAAAATTCTTAAAGATTTTCTTTATTTTTGAAATCTTTAAAAGTCTACACATTACACTTTGTATATCAAAGTGCTGAACAACTTTGTTCCATCGATTATTATGATTGAATATATTAATAAAATAACCCTAAATTTCTCATAAACATGAAGTGTGCAGAATTTTGATTTTAAATGGGAAGAAGGAACGACAGCTTCATCCAATCATGAACGCGTGTTTCCCGAAAACAATATTTTTAAATTGTTTCGAGTAATTTCGAGATGGTTCGAGAAATAATCGAAAATGGCGCTATGCGATTTTTGATAAATGGATAATTGAACGACATACAAAATTTATTTTTGATAAAAAACAATGCATTTGTATAGTTTCATCAGTTGGGCAGAGATGAGCTACATGCTATAATTTCGAAAAGCTTCTCACGGCACTTGTACATTGGAGACTACACTCCCATCTCGAAGCGACACAAACTAATAATATCCTAAATAATTAGGTTCTCGTTTTGGGCTCTTTATTTCTCCGATTGTTTAATGGGTCGGTTATTCCTGCCTAGAGAAGCCCTTTGTGTGACGAGGTGGTCATTCTACGATTCTCGAGTCACGACTAATGATAATAATACGGCAAGGCAGACCATGCGCTGCATTACAACCAACCCATGAATTCATGATACATACATACCATTAAAGCATTAAACTCTGAGCACTTATAGGATACTTGCATCCATATGCGAATGCATTCGGCCTGCTTCAAGAGCATATCTACTATGCATGTAAATATGGATGCAATTCAATACCCATATGTGTGTGTGCATGTAATTGCAGACGTATACATGTGTATATGCATCATATATGTGTATATGCATCACATATGTGTACATGCATCATATATGTGTACATGCATCATATATGTGTACATGCATCATATATGTGTTCATGCATCATATATGTCTACCTTCATCATATATGTGCACATGCATTATATATGTGAGTGTATGCGTATTGTACGTATGGTTTTCATGGAGGCTCATATGATACACGCCTGGAATACTCATACGGCCAGAGGCTTCCTTGATCCGGAGTTATGAGATCGCGGTGTCTCGAGGCTAACATGAGAGAATGCACCGAGGCATTTTCTATGCGATTACCATCCGCCGGTGAAGATTCAAGGGAACGTGATTACGATTCTCAGCCTTCGAGAAATCGTGACCAAAGTTCGTCGAATATAATTGACTGGAAATAAAGCCTGGCTGGTTGTTTCAGAAAGAAGCTTTTAATCATATCGTGAATATTTCATCATACCAGCCCTTACTTTTCCTTCTTTTCATATCTATTATCCAACCTTCGCTTTTACAATAATTTTATGTTCGCTTTGTTTTTTCAGGTGGTTAACATTCCCATCTGTAATTTTCTTCATTCCTCTCTTTTCTTAATAAATTCTGTCTTCCCTAAGACTTCTATCACACTTGTTCACCTTCATCTTCTGAAGGAAGCTCTCTCCTCCATTTTCTTATTTAGTGTTTATCCTAGTTGTAACCTTAAGGTGTACCAGACTCTCAGGTGACCAATTATTTTAAGCGGTTTTACTCATAAAGTAATAACTCCAATGGCTTTTGCATACCAGCCAGAGATGAAGGATAGAATGACAAATGTCTGTCTGGTATGGAAAATCCATTCGAATTATTAGTTTATGAGAAAGTTTGTTTAAAAGAATTGGTCACCTGAGGGACTGATGCCCTTCATTCTCTTAGGCTTCATAATTCACGCTTCAAACCTTCTCTTTTACTTCCTCTACACTATTACTACCTTCATCTTCATCTTTTTAAGGAAGCTCTCTCCTCCGTTTTCTCATTCTTCTACAACATTACTACCTTCATCTTCATCTTTTTATCTTTTTAAGAAAGCTCTCTCCTCTTTTTCATGTCCTTTACAATCAAGTCTTTACACCTTCTCCAATTGTAATCGTCCTCATTATTTTTCTTGCATAAGGAAATATAGTCGTTACAGAAGCAAGGAAAGTGATAATTAAGAAATATATCGACTTCCTCTAAAAGACAATAATAAAAGAACCCTATAACTACCAAAAAGCTAAAAATACTCAAAACTCTCTTCTCCATTTCCTTATTTAGCGTCCATCCTAACTGCAATCTTAATTCCTGGCTTCTCGTTTCCTTCATAATACATTCTTTACACCTTCCCCATTAGTTTTTCCATACCATTACTACCTTCTTTTTCATTTTCTTAAGGAAGCTCTCTCCTCCATTTTCTCATTTAGTATCCACTCTATTTGCAATCTTTCCTAATTTTGAACAATTCTTCTTCTCATGTCCTTTACAATCAATTCTTCATACCTTCTAAACTTGTAATCGTCCTCATTATTTTCCTTGCACAAGGAAATTTAGTGGTTAGAGAAATTTTATCATTTAGTGTATATCCTGATTGCAACCTTAATTCCTAATTTCACGTCTCATTATACTCCACTCATTACACCTTCTCCTTTACTTCTTCTACACCAATAATTCCTTCAACTTTAGAGGCTAAATATAATTCAGGTAAAACTGCTGAGGCAATCTCGGCTTTTATCCTTTGTTTTTTGTGTGTCCTCATTTACCGTCCATTCCATTTAAATTCTTCCCTAATTTGTCGCAATTCTCTTTCTCATCTCTTTCATAATCCACTCTTTACACTTTCTCCACTTGCAACATTCCCTATTCTTTTCCTTGCCCTAGGAAATGTAGTAGAGGAGAAACACGAAAAGTAGAAAATAAAGAAATAATCAAAGAACCCTATTATTACAAGAAAGCTAAACATACTCAGAGTTCTCTCCTCCATTTGCTTATTTGGTGTCCATCCTAATTGCGACCTCAATTTCTTGTCTCCTTTATGATCCACTCTTTACACCTTATCCTCCCTTCCTTCTACACCACCAGCTTTACTTCATAATTTCTTGTTTTCTTTATTATCCACTCTTTACACCTTATCCTCCCTTTCTGCTACACCATTGCTATCTTCATCTCCCTAAGGAAGCTCTTTCCTCCATTTTCTCATTCAGTATCCACCCTATTGGAACCCTTCCCTAATCTTTTCTCAATTCTTTTTTCCATCATTTTTATCATTCACTCTGTATGCCTCCACTTGCAACATTCCTTATTCTTTTCCTTGCCCTAGGAAATGTAATAGTGGAAAAACACAAAGTGGAAAATAAAGAAATAATTAGAGAACCCTAGCATTACCAGAAAGCTAAACATACTCAGAGTTCTCTCCTCCATTTACTCATTTGGTGTCCATCTTAATTGCGACCTTAATTTTTTGTCTCCTTTATAATCCACTCGTTACACCTTATCCTTCCTTCTACACCATTGCTATCTTCATCTTATTAAGAAATCTCTCTCCTCCATTTTCCCATTTGGCGTTCATCCTAATTGCAACCTTGATTCTTAATTTCTTGTCTCCTTTATAATTCACTCTTTACACCTTATCTTACCTTTCTCCTACACCATTGCTATCCTCATCTTCTTAAGGAAGTTTTCCCCTCCATTTTCTCATTTGGTGTCCATCCTAATTGCAACCTTGATTCTTAATTTCTTGTCTCCTTCATAATCCACTCTTTACACCTTATCCTACCGTTCTTCTGCTCTATTCCTATCTTCATCTTCTTAAGGAAGCTCTCTCCTTCATTTTCTCATTTGGTGCACATCATAATTGCAGCCGCAATTCATAATTTCTTGTCTCCTTTATGATCCACTTTTTATACTTCATCCTCCCTTTCTTCTACACTATTGCTATCTTCGTCTTCTTGAAGAAGCTCTCTCCTCCAGTTTCTTATTTGGTGTCTACTGTCCATCCTCATTGCAACCTTGATTCTTAATTTCTTGTCTCCTTTATAATGCACTTTTGACACCTTATTCTCACTTTATTCTACACCATTTCTATCATCATCTTCTTAAGGCAGCTTTCTCCTCCCTATTCTCATTTGGTGTCCATCATAATTGCAGCCTCAATTCATAATTTCTTGTCTCCTTTATGATCTACTCTTTACACCTAATCCTCTTTTTCTGCTACACCATTGCTATCTTCATCTTCTTAAGGAAGCTCTCTCCTCTATTTTCTCATTTGGTGTCCATCCTAATTGCAACATTGATTCTTAATTTCTTCTCTTCTTTATGACCCACTCTTTACACCTTATTCTCCCTCTCTTTTACACCATTGCTATCTTCATCTTCTTAAGGAAGCTCTTTCCTCCATTTTCTTATTTGGCGTCCATCCTAATAGCAGCCAAGATTCATAATTTCTTGTCTCCTTCATGATCCACTCTTTACACCTTATCCTCCCTTTCTTCTACACAATTACTATCTTCATCTTATTAAGGAAGCTCTTTCCTCCATTTTCTCATTTAGTATCCAACCTACTCGAAACCTTCCCTAATTTTTTCTCAATTCTTTTTCCCATCTTTTCTATCATCCACTCTGTACACTTTCTCCAGGTGCAATCTTCCCTATTCTTTTTCTTGTACAAGGAAATGTAGTCGTCCGAGAAAGAAGGAAAGGAAAAATTAAGAAATATATCAACATGCCCAAAAATACAATCATCAAAGAAATACCAGAAAGCTAAAACTACTCAAAGCTCTCTCCTCCATTTACTCATTTGGTGTCCATCATAATTGCCGCCTGAATTCATAATTTCTTGCCTCCTTCATGATCCACGTTTCACACCTTATCCTCCCTTTCTTCTACACCATTGCTAATCTTCATCTTCTTGAGGAAGCTCTCTCCTCCATTTTTTCATTTGGTGTCCATCATAATTGCAGCCTCAATTCATAATTTCTTATCTCCTTTATGATCTACTCTTTACACCTTATCCTCTTTTTCTGCTACACCATTGCTATCTTCATCTTCTTACGGAAGCTCGCTCCTCCATTTTCTCACTTGGTGTCCATCATAATTGCAGCCTCAATTCATAATTTCTTGTCTCCTTTATGATCCACTCTTTACACCTTATCATGCCTTTCTTCTACACCATTGCTATCTTCATCTTCTTAAGGGAGCTCTCTCTTCTATTTTCTCATTTAGTATTCACTCTATTTGCAATCTTTCCTAATTTTTACCAATTCTTTTTTTGATATCCTTTACAGTCAATTCTTTATACCTTCTCCACGTGCACTCTTCCCTCTTTCTTTCCTTACACAATGAAATGTAGACGTCCGAGAAGGAAGGAAAGTGAAAATTAAGAAATATATCAACATGCCTGAAAATACAATCATCAAAGAACCCTGTGATTAGCTCAGAAGGCGAAAAATACTCCAAGGGCATAAAAGCTAGAAAAATGCGTAAGCCCGGAGGGAGGCTCCTTATAGGGAGGAGCCCGAGGAGGAGCCGCACAAAGCCGCCAGTGTTTACGTACTATCAGGGATCGTACTCAGTTGTAAATTACCACGTGTCGAGGCAAAATGCCCTCTTTTACCATCACTAAGAAAGAGGAATACGTAGATGAGCACGTGCATATGTGAGTGCATCATGCAATTTAGTTCAGGCGAGGTACGCATATGGATGGCTCCAAGAAAGGACGCGTGTGTTGGGACGAGCCAATCCCTCTTCTTGGACCTCTCGTACGTTCTCCTCTCTTTTCACATCTCTTTTATTTTTCTTCTCTCTTTTATTTATTTTTCCTATCCACTTTTTCTTCTCTTTTCCTCCTCTCTTCTCTTTTCTTCCTCTCTCCTCTCTCCTCTATTCCTCCTCTCTTCTTTTTATTTTCTCTTATTCGCTCGCACTTTCTAGAACCTCTCCTTCCATTTCTTCGTCGTCTTTCTCTCCTGAAGAAAGACAACAACGAGGACTCTTTTGAATCCGATCGTAGGACTTTATCGTTCATTACGACGTCGTTAACGATCTCGGGCCTCTAATAATTTGACCCTCTCTTTATCGCATATTCATCGAGCATGTGTTTTCTTATCGAAATTGGACATGACATGCTAAAAAAGGAAAAGGCTTTTTGCTATTGAACAATGCTTCAAAAACTAAGTCACACTCCCAGGGAGGGTGGATAAAAGGCTTTTTGTCGATTTGTGACTAAGGGGGGGGGGGGGTAAGGAATTTGAGAGCATGCATGGCATTTTTAAATTCGAATAACAATTTTTATAATTACTTTAATAAAATACATTAATTTTATTTTCCCCTTTTGTTAAATTCCCCTTTCCCCTTTTTCAAGAAACTTCCCCTTTTTCTCGTTTTTTCGCTCAAATGCGATCTCAATTAATAGAAGTCAATAAGAAAATCCAACTACTTTTTGTTGAAAGTTAATTCTTTTTAATTGAGAATTCTACTATTATATTATTGATTTAGAAATGGTTGATAATTCGTTTTCTTTTTTTAGTTTAAAATTCAACTATATGGTTGAAAATTGATGTATTTTTTTTAAAAATCGTCTTTTTTGTAGAAAATTAATCTTCTTTGTTGAAAATTAAACTAGTTGGTTGAAAGTGGAATTACTTTGTTAAAAATTAATTTCATTAGTTTAAGATCCACCTTTTTAGTTAAAAATTTAAGTAATTTGTTAAAAATTCTTTTTTTTCTTGGATGAGAATCAATTTTTTGGACTGAAAATTTAACTATTCCGTTTTTGGTTAATATTGATAGTTTTTTGTTTAAAATTTAACTATTTGGTTAAAAATGATCTTTTTTGTTGAAAATTAACATTTTTTTTAGAAAAATCGTATTTTTAGATTCAAAATTAAACTGTTTTGTGGAAAATTCGTTTTTTTTTTGTTTTGAAAATTCTATTATTTTGGCAGAAAATTCAACAAATTGGGTAATTTTTGTTCTCTCTTGAATGACAAATTTTGCTTCGTTGAAAATTTATCTCTTGTGATAGAAATTTTATCTTTTTGCTTATAGTGCAACTATTTGGTTAAAAATTAATCTGTTCTGATTAAGGATTCAACTATTTTGTGAAAATTTGTATTTTTTAGCTGAAATAAACTGTTTCTCATTTAATGCAAAATTAAATTTTTTTTTCGTTGAAATATAAACTATTTGTTGAAAGTTTAAATTCCTGATTAACAATTTATTTTCTTGTTGAAAATTCATCATTTTAGTTGAAAATTCAACACATTTGTTAAAACTTTAATTTGTTTGTTAAAAAGTTATCTATTTTGATGTAAAGACATCTTGTTTGGTGAAAAATTTAACTGCTTTGTTAAAAAATCGTCTTTTTGGATAGAAAATTCGTCCTTTTGGATTAAAAACTCGTCTTCTTGGCATGAAATAATTAAACTATTTTGTTAAAAAGTCATCTTTTTCGAAAAATCAGCTGTTTTGTCCAAAATTCGTCTTTTTCGATAGAAAATTCATCAGAGCGAAAAAAATTCTGTAAAATCGAAATCACTATTTAAAGAAAAAACAAATATCTAATCTCGAGCCTAAAATTGGACCACGCTTGACTGCGGATTCCGATAAAAAATTAAATTTTCAGTTGAAAAATAAAATAAAATAATGCTTCCGAGATATTGAGCCTCTGAATACGGATAAATAAAGTTTGATGTGAAAAAATTAGCCAATTCCAAGAAAATCGACCGATAATTTCGAGATTAAAATTTCATGGGTTTTCAAAACCGGTTTTGGATAGCGATTTAAAAGGAATTAATTTTTTTTTTTCAATTCTCAAATCTTTCCTACGAGATATAAGGTTGCTGAATAAGAAATAAAAGGTTTGGTCAAAAAAAAATTATTCTCTTCGGAGAAAATAAAAATTAAAGCTGCGTGGACAAAAGCACCAGACCGGCAACCTGAAGACCTGGGTTCGAATCCCAGCGGAGTTAGAGATACATTTTTTAACAACTCGCAAAATGAATATGTGAATAAAATTATTTGAATATTGGTACAAGACAAAGAATTCAGGCCAGTGAAGGAAAATCCGATAACATCTTTAATTAATAATATAATTTAAAATTTTTTCTTTCAAGATATGTTGCTCAACTACAGGTGGCTTGTTAGTCACTTTTTCCTTTACGATTTGTTACGCAAGACGGCTCGAAAGTGCGTCAACCTTTTTTGGTCTATTTTTGCAGTGGAACAAGGACGTCTAAACTCCGGTTCCATCATCGCATGGCCACGCGCAAGACCTTGCTCAACTTACGACGAAGTCCTTCTTCCGCCAAGTACAGTTATGTAAATCGTAGAATGCAAATGATGGTTAAGAAGTGTTCCCTCTTCATATCCAGTTTAAGCAATTGCAAAAATGAACAGCTTATCCGAAACAGATCTGATTACACCTTTCAAGAAAAGTAGCTTGTAATCAAGTGTTTCTACAGTCCACTTGACCAGTTCATTAATTTACGCGTATTATCGTCGACTATGTTGATTTTAATAGAGCGGGAAACGACGGTTTAAGAACTTTCGGAATCTGGGGTACACTCTCTCTCTCTGTGACCTTATACAATCCCATGCAATATTTTGCAAACCCAAGCAATCCATTGCAATCACACACAATCTTTAGCAATCCTTTGCAATCTCATGCAATTTTATGTAAAGCCGTGCAATCAATTGCAATTTCAAGCAATCTTACGCAATCTCGTGCAATCCTTTGCAATAGCATTCAACCCTTTGCAATCCATTGCAATCTCAAGCCATCTCATGCAATCTCATGCAATCCTTTGCAATCTTATACAATCCCATGCAATCTTATGCAATCCCATGCAATCCTTTGGAATCTCATGCAATATTATGTAAATCCATGCAATCTTTTGCAATCTTGTGCAATCCTATACAATTTTTTGCAATCATATACGATCGTATGTAATCCTATGCAATCCCATGCAATCTTATGCAATCCCATGCAATCCTTTACAATCTCATACAATCTTATGCAATCCCATGCAATCATTTGCAATCTCATGCAATCTTATGCTAACCCATGCAATCTTTTGCCATTCTTTGCAATCTCATGCAATCCCATGAAAACCCGTGGAATTCTTTGCAATAATGTGCAATCCTGTACAATTCTTTGCATTCTTATACGATCCCACGCAAACGTTTGCAATCCCATGCAATATTATGCAATCCCATGAAATCTTTTGCAATCCTTCGCAATCTAATGCAATCTTTTGCAAACCCAAGCAATCTATTGCAATCACACACAATCCTTTGTAATGGTTTGCAATCTCATGCAATCTTATGTAAACCCGTGCAATCCATTGCAGTCTCAAGAAATCTTTTGCAATCCCCTGCAATCCTTTGCAATCTTATGCAATCCCATGCAATCAATTGCAATCTCAAGCAATCTTATGCAATCCCATGCAATTCTTTGCAATCTTATGCAATCCCATGCAACCTTATGCAATCCTTTGACATCTCATGCAAACTTATGCAAACCCATGGAATATTTTGCAATATTGTGCAATCCTACACAATTCTTTGCAATCTTATACGATTCTATGCAATCCTTTGCAATCCCATGCAATCTTGTGCAATCTCATGCAATCCTTTGCAGTCTCATTCAATCTTATGTAATCCCATGCAATCCTTTACAATCTCATACAATCTTATGCAATCCTATGCAATCATTTGCAATCTCATACAATCTTATGCAAACCCATGCAATCTTTTGATATTCTTTGCAATCTCATGCAATCCCACGAAAAACCATGCAATCCTTTGCAATATTGTGCAACCTTATACAATTCTTTGCAATCTTATACGATCCTATGCAATCCTTTGCAATCCCATACAATCTTATGCAAATCCATGCAATCCTTTGGAATCTCATGCAAACCCATGCAATCTTATGCAAATCCATGTAATCCTTTGCAATCTTATGCAATCCCATGCAATCCTTTGCAATGCTTTGAAATCTCATGCAATCTCATACAATCTTTTGCAATCCTTTGCAAACTCAAGCAATTTTATGCAATCCCATGTAATCCTTTGCAATGTTATGCAATCCCATCCAATTCATTGCAATCTTAAGCAATCTTATGCAATCTCATGCAATCCTTTGCAATCTTATGCAATCCCCTGCAATCTTATGCAAACCTATGCAATATTTTGAAATATTGTGCAATCCTATACAATTCTTTGTAATCTTATACGATCCTATGCAATCCTTTACAATCCCATGCAATCCTATGCAATTCCATACAATCCTTTACAATATCATTCAGAGTTATGCTATCTCATGCAATACTTTGCAATCCCATTCAATCTTATGCAATCCCATGCAATCCTTTACAATTTCACACAATCTTATGCAATCCTATGCAATCATTTACAATCTCATGCAATCTTATGTAAACCCATGCAATATTTTGCAATATTGTGCAACCCTATACAATTCTTTGCAATCTTATACGATCCTATGCAATCCTTTGTAATCCTATACAATCTTATGCAAATCCATGCAATCCTTTGGGATCTCATGCAAACCCATGCAATTTTATGCAAACCCATGCAATCTTATGCAAACCCATGTAATCCTTTGCAATCTTGTGCAATCCCATGCAATCCTTTGCAATCTTGTGCAATCTTATACAATTCTTTGTAATCTATACGATCCCATGCAAACTTATGAAATCTTATACAAACTCATACAATCCTTTGCAATCTTGTGCAATACTATACAATTCTTTGCAATCTTTTACGACCCCATGCAATCCTTTGCAAACTCATGCAATCTTTTACGACCCCATGCAATCTTTTGCAATCTCATGCAACCTTATTTAAACCCGTGCAATCCATTGCAGTCTCAAGCAGTCTTATGCAATCCCATGCAATCCTTTGCAATCTTAAACAACCCCATGCAATCCTTTGCAATCTTATGCAATCCCATGCAATCCATTGCAATCTCAAACAAGCTTCCGTAATACCATGAAATCCTTTGCAATCTTATGCAATCTAATGCGGTCTCATGCAATCCCATGCAATTCTTGGAATCTCATGCAACCTTATGCAAACCTATGCCATCTTTTGCAATCCTGTGCAATCCTATACAATTCTTTGCAATCTTATACGATCCTATGCAATCCTTTGCAATCTCATACAATCTTCTGCAATCCCACGCAATCATTTGAAATTTCATGCAATCTTATGCAAACCCATGCAATGTTTTGCAATCCTGTGCAATCCCATGCAATTCTTTGCAATATTAGGCAATCCCATGCACTCCTTTGCAATACTTTGCAATCTCATGCAATCTCATACAATCTTATGCAATCACAGGCAATGCTTTGCAATCATTTTCAATCCCATGAAAACTTTAGTAATCCCATGCAATCCTTTACAATTCCGTGCAATCTTATGCAATCCCATACAATATTATATAATTCCATGCAACATTTTGCAATGCCATGCAATCTTATGCTATCCCATGCAATCCTTTGCAAATCCATACAATCCCTTAAAATTCCTTGTAATCTTATGCAATCTCATGCAATCCTTTACAATCTCATGTAATCTTGTGTAACCCTATGCAATCCTTTAAAATCCCATGCTATTTTATGAAATACCACGCAATCCCTTACCATCCCATGTAAACCTATGCAATCCCATGCAATTCTTTGCAATCTCAGGCAATATTATGAAATTCTATGCAAACCTTTGCAATCCAATGTAATATTATGCAATCCTTTGCAATCTTTTGCAATCTCATGGAATCTTGTGCAATCCCATGCAATCCTGTGCAATCTTATGCAATCTTTAGCAATCTTATGCAATCTTGTGTAATCCCATGTAATCCTTTCAATCTTATGCAATCTCATGTAATCCTTTGCAAGAGCAAGCATCCTTTGCAACCTTATGCCATTTTATGTAATAATATGCAATCATTTACCATGTCATGTAATCTTATGCAATCCCATGCAATCCTTTGCAATCTCACGCAATCTTATGCAATCTTATGCAATATTTTACAATCTCATGCAATTGTATGCAATACTATGTAATTCTTTACAATCTTATGCAATCTCATGCAATCCTTTGCAATAGCATGCAATCCTGTGCAATCTTATGCTATTTTATGCATTACCATCCAATCCCTTACCGTTCCATGTAATCGTATGCAATCCCATGCAATCCTTTGCAATCTCAATCAATCTTATGCAATCTTATGCAATCCTTTGCAATCCTATGTAATATATGCAAACCAATGCAATCCTTTGCAATCTCATTCAAACTTATGCAATCTCATGCAATCTTATGCAATCCCATGCAATCCTTTACAATCTTATGGAATCTCATGCAATCCCATGCTATCCTTTTCAATCCCATGCAATATTACGCAATCCCATTCAATATTTCGCAATCCCATGCAATATTTGGCAATTCTTTGCAATCTTATGCAAACCCATGCAATCCTTTGCAATCTAATGCAATCTTATGCAACCCCATGCAATCCCATGCAATCCTTTGCAATCTTATGCAATCTCATGCAATCCTTTTCAATCCTATGCTACACTTTGCAATCCCATGCAATAATATGCAATACCATGCAATACTTTGCAATCCATTGGAAAATAATGCAATCTTATGCAATCCCATGTAATCCTTTGCAATATTATGCAATCCCATGCACCCTTCGCAATCCCATGCAATCCTTTGCAATTTCATGCTATCATTCGCAATCCCATGCAATATTATGCAATCCCATGCAATATTATGCAATCCCATGCAATCCTTTGCAATCTCATGCAATCGTACGAAATCCCATGCGCTTCTTTGCAATCCAATGCAATATTATGTATTCCCATGCAAACTTATGCAATTCTTTGCAATCCTTTGCAAATCTCATGCAATCTTATGCAATCCCATGCAATCCTTTTCAATCACATGTAACCTTTTGCAATCCCATGTAACCTTTTGCATTCTCATGAAATTCTATAATGAATTTCCTGATTTTTTTTGCAATTCTACAAAGATCATTATAGAAAATCATATGGAAATCAGTATGGAAATAAAGAATATTAAAATCTTAAATGAGTTGATGCAGAGAATCAAAAAAGTACGAACGAATGATTTATTTATTTATTTAACGTAGGGTGTCGACTAATGTTACCGAATTTCCAAGGAATGTTGGAGAAATTTAAGGAATTCTAAGCAATTTCCATCAATTTTAAGTGTTTTAGTCAGATTTCGTAAAAATTTCCAGATATATTGAAGAATTTAAAACATATCAGGAGAATTCAAGGGATTCCAAAGCATCCTTTTTGGTTGAAGATTCATCTAATTTGTTGAAAATTCATATTTTCATGCTAAAGATTCAGCTGTTTTATAGAAATTTTATCTCTCTGGTTTAAAAATTCAACAATTTACTATGAAATTCAACTTTTTGTTTAAAAATTAATCTATTTTGTTGAAAATTCGCCTTTTTGGTAGAAAATAATCTCTTTTGGATAAAGATTCATTTAACTTGTTCAAAATTCAATTGTTTTTATAAAAACTTCATCTTTCTAGCTTGAAAACTCAAGAATTTAGTAGAAAATTCAACTATTTGATCAAAAATTAATTTGTTTTGTTAAAAATTCGCCTTTTTCGTAGAAAATTAGATGAATCTTCAACGAAAAGAAGTTATCTCTTTTGGTTGATGATTTATCTGATTTGTTGAAAATTCAACTGTTTTATAGAAATTTTATCTTTCTGGCTTGAAAATTCAACAATTTAGTAGGAAATTCGACTTTTCGTTTAAAAATTAATCTATTTCATTGAAAGTTCATCCTTTTGGTAGAAAATTGATTTCTTTTGGTTGAAGATTGACCTATTTTGTTGAAATTTCATATTTTCGAGTTGAAAATTCAACTGTTTCATAGAAAATTATTCTTTTTGGTTTAAAAATTCAACAATTTAGCAGGAAATTTAACTATTTGATTAAAAATTAATCTATTTTGTTGAAAATTCGCCTTTTCGATAGAAAATTAGATGAATTAGATCAAAATCTTCAACCAAAAGAGATTATCTCTTTTATTTGAATATTCATCTAATTTGTTGAAAACTCAACTGTCTTATAGAAATTTTATCTTTTTGGCTCGACAATTCGACAATTTAGTAGGGAATTCAACTATCTGATTAAAAATTAATCTGTATTGTTGAAAATTCGCCTTTTTGGTAGAAAATTATATGAATTAGATCAAAATCTTCAACCAAAAGAGATTATCTCTTTTGTTTGAATATTCATCTAATTTGTTGAAAACTCAACTGTTTTATAGAAATTTTATCTTTTTGGCTCGAAAATTCGACAATTTAGTAGGGAACTCAAGTATCTGATTAAAAATTGATCTGTATTGTTGAAAAATTCGCCTTTTTGGTAGAAAATTATATGAATCTTCAAACAAAAGAGATTATCCCTTTTGGTTGATGATTCGCCTATTTTGCTGAAAATTCATATTTTTGGGTTGAAAATTCCACAATTTAGTAGGAAATTAAACTATTTGATTAAAAATTAATCTATTTTGATGAAAATTCGCCTTTTTGGTAGAAAATAATCCCTTTTCTTTGAAGATTCGCCTATTTTGTCGAAAATTCATATTTTTGTGTTGGAAATTCAACTGTTTAAGAGAAAATTAATCTATTTTGTTAAAAACTCGCCTTTTTGATAGAAAATAATCCCTTTTGGTTGAAGATTCTCCTATTTTGTTGAAAATTCATGTTTGGGCTGAAAATGCACATGTTTTAGGGACAAATTATCTTTTTGGCTTGAAAATTCAACAATTTAGTAGGAAATTCACCTATTTGTTTAAAAACAAATCTATTTTATAGAAAATTCGTCTGTTTTGGTAGAAAATTAACCTTCTGATTGAAAGTTCTTTTTTCCTCCATAAAAATTTAACTATTTGTTGGTGGGTCAGTTATACAAAATGTACGTAGTCTGAAATTTGAAACATCTCAAACCCCGTCGTATTTCTCAAATTAAAATTTACAAAAAAAATCTACTAGATTCGTCTTCTAGGAACAACTGATAAAACTTGAAGATAATATGGTAAAAATGATCAAGGACTACTATAATTCTCTAGAGCAAAGAGTAGCTACCAGCTAGCCTCTTGATGAAAAAAATCCAAAGTTTAATCAAATTCAGCAACATCAGAATCGTATAAATCAGGTTTTGTGAAGGTTAAATAGTCCTATCTAAAATGGTAAATTTCTATGACGATCATCCGAGTCCGATCGCCACTCTTTCCCTTATGACTAACTCATGAGTCACTCTTGCTCGGTCTCCGGTACCCGGTGACTGTGGGGTATTACAATGTAATAATTGTCGATCTCTTTCTCTTCTATTCCTCGAATTTGAGAAAAAAGGATGGACGATGGTGGATGACGGATGGAGGATGGTGAGGGAGGTAATAAAGAAAAGAGAGAAAAGAAAAGAGAAAGGAAGGAAGGATTTGGTGCCGCAATCACGAGACGAGTTCGATCCTGCTTCTCGCGTGTCGAGACACGCTTCGCTCAAACTGTATTCAGTGCTTTGCTCCTTGGAATAAAAGGAACAATCTGAGAGACAAGAGTAGAGGTTAACGCTAAGAAAGGAGAGGGGAGGAGGACAGCCCTTCAAGAAGAAGGAGCCACAGGGCCGGCTCATATTTGGTTCCATCTTTACCATCTTTTCGCAGTTAGGTTCATCCACAAACTACCTTAACAATTTTTGAAAAGTTTACCCCTTCCTTGACAACTGTAGTTTTTTCTTTTATACCTCCTTGACAACTGTAGTTTTTTCTATTATACCTCCTTGACAACTGTAGTTTTTTCTTTATATCCTCCTTGACAAATGTAGTTTTTTCTTTACCTCCTTCTTGACATGATTTTGGAATATTTCTACCACCTCCTTGACAACTGTAGTTTTTTCTATACCTTCCCCCTCTCCATGAAATACGTTACCAATTTTTGAATATTTTTACCAATTTCGGAATATTGTGACCTATTTTGGAATATTTTTAAAAATTTTGGAATATTTTTACCAATTTTGGAATATTTTTATTGGATCCTTGACAGGTGTAGTTTTTTCTTTACCACCTTCTTGACAATTGTAGTTTTTTTCTTTACCTCTCCCCTCTCCATAAACTGCCTTAACAATTATGGAATATTTTTACCACCTCCATGCCAACTGTAGATTTTTCATTAGTTCCCCGTTCTCCATGATCTACCTTAACAATTTTTGAATATTTTTACTAATTTTCGAATATTTTTTAACTATTTTGGAATATTTTCAACTATTTTTGAATATTCTTACCAAGTTTGGAATATTTTTATCGCGTCCTCAACAGCTGTAGTTTTTGCTTCACACCCTTCCCCTCCATAAAATACGTTACCAATTTTGGAATACTTTTACTAATTTTGGAATATTTTTACCTATTTTGGAATATTTGTACTAATTTTGTAATATTTTCATCGCGTCCTTAAAAGTTCTAGTTTTTGCTTTACACCCTTCCCCTCCATAAAATACGTTACCAATTTTGGAATATTTTTACTAATTTTGGAATATTTTTACCTATTTTGGAATATTTTTACTAATTTTGTAATATTTTTATCGCGTCCTTAACAGTTGTAGTGTTTGCTTTACACCCTTCCCCTCCATAAAATACGTTACCAATTTTGGAGTATTTTTACTATTTTTTGAATATATTTGCCTATTTTTGAATATTTTCAATAGTTTTGGAATATTTTTACTATTTTTTGAATATATTTACCAATTTTTGAATATTTTTAACAATTTTTGAATATTTTTAACAATTTTGGAATATTTGTACTAATTTTGGAATATATTTACCTATTTTGGAATATTTTTACCAATTTTGGAATATTTTCACCGTGTCGTTCACAGCTGTATTTTTTGCTTTACACCCTTCCCCTCCATAAAATACGTTACCAATTTTAGAATATTTTTACTAATTTTGGAATATTTTTATCGTATCCTTAACAGTTGTAGCTTTTGCTTGACACCCTCCCCCTTCATAAAATACGTTACCAATTTTGGAATGTTTTTAATAATTTTAGAATATTTTGACCTATTTTAGAATATTTTTACTAATTTTGGAATATTTTAATCGCGTCCTTAACAGGTGTAGTTTTTGCTTGACACCCTTCCCCTCCATAAAATACGTTACCAATTTTGGAATGTTTTTAATAATTTTAGAATATTTTGACCTATTTTAGAATATTTTTAATAATTTTGGAATATTTTATTCGCGTCCTTAACAGCTGTAGTTTTTGCTTTACGCCCTCCCCCTCCAAAAAATACGTTACCAATTTTGGAATTTTTAAACTAATTTTAGAATATGTTTACCAATTTTGAAATATTTTTACTAATTTTGGAATACATTTACTTATTTTGGAATATTTTTACTAATTTTGGAATATATTTACCTATTTTGTAATATTTTTAACAATTTTGGAATATTTTTACTAATTTTTGAATATATTTACCTATTTTGGAATATTTTTACTAATTTTGGAATATATTTACCTATCAAAAAGACTTAAAAAAAAAAGTTGAATTTTCCACAAAATAATTAAATTTTTAACAAAATACTTGAATTTTTAACCAAGTATAGTTCAATTCTCAAACAAATGAATTAATTTTCAACTTGAAAAATTTTCAATTTGATATTTCTTATTTCAACAAAACAAGATTTGAATTTTACATAAAAAAGAAAGAAAAATGAATTTTCAAACAAGAAAGATGACTTTTCTACCATGAAGGATGAACTTTCCATCCAAAAAGACGAATTTTCAACAAAACAGTTAAATTTTCGACCAACAAAAATGACGCTATAAACTAGTAGTAGTAGACAACTGTAATTTTTTCTGTAATTCACCCCCCCCTCCCCTCCATAAAATACCTTCACAATTTTGAAATATTTTTACTGACTCCTTGACAACTGTTTTTTTTTTTCTTTGCCTCGACCCCTCTCCATAAACTACGTTACGAATTATGGAATATTTTTCTGCAACTTCCTTGACAACTATATTTTTTTCTTTACCGCGCCCCCTCTCTATAAACTGCGTTACCAATTTTGGAATATTTTTATCATCTCATTGAGTCATTGACAACTGTGATTTTGCTTCCCCCCCCTCTTCATAAACTAGTTTAACCAATTTGGAATATTTTTACCACCTCCTTGAAAACTGTAGTTTTTTCTTTACCGCCCCCTTCTCCATAAACTACCTTAACAATTTTGGAATTCTTCTAACCTCCCCTTGACAACTGTAGTTTTTTGTTCACCTCCCTCCCTTTCCATAAACTACCTTGAAAATTTTTGAATATTTTTACATCTCCTTGACAACTGAAGTTTTTTATTTACTACCCCTCCCCACCCCTCGATAAACTACCTTAACAATTTTGGAATATTTTTACCTTCTCCTTGACAACTGCAGTTTTTTATTTACCTCCCTACCTCTTCATAAACTACCTTGAAAATTTTAGAATTATTTTAACCTCCCCCTGACAACTGTAGCTTTTGTTCACCTCGCCCCATTTCCATAAACTGCCTTAACAATTTTGGAATATTTTTACCTTCTCCTTGACAACTGCAGTTTTTTATTTACCTCCCTACCTCTCCATAAACTACCTTGAAAATTTTAGAATTATTTTAACCTCCCCCTGACAACTGTAGCTTTTGTTCACCTCGCCCCATT
>JAABKJ010001677.1:0-30024 GCA_011634705.1 Andricus grossulariae
CATTACGTATACTGTCTTATTGTATCTCCATATTGTCAATTTTTGTTTCGTCCGTCCTAACCATTATAAAGATCTCTTTTTTATATTTTTAAGATGTAGTTTTTAAAGTGAGTGAAGTCTCTTTAATTTTTTTGAAATTTCAGTAACAAGCTCTATTATTATTAATTTTTGACTCCAATTTTTTTCGACTTGAATTCGTTCAAAATCGACCTAAGTTTCTATGTTTTCTTTGTGATGGTTTTTCTACTCGTCAAAATTATTCTTATCTCAGGTATCAATTCATATTAATTATTCTTTCTATTTAATTTTTTCTGTTTAATATTGATAAATTTGGAATATTATTGTATTTAGGTTTTTTTAAAAACCTTTTGAAAAAGGTACGTACGGGATTTTCCCGGCAAAGTTCCTGGATAACAAATTTTTTGCCGTCATGACAGGCAGAGAATAAGTATTTCTTCAATACCCGCGCGGGAAATGCGATTTTGGGACCATGGCGCGAAAAACTAAAAATGATCAATTCCACGATTGATGATGAGTCCTTGTGATAAAACTTACTTTTCCACACTAGTTACAGGAAAGTTTCGAAATATTAGATTACGTACTTAGACGTAATTTTTGATTCTGGCATAACTGTTTCGATTTGTATCAAACCAAGTATCGAGCGTATCGAACTTCTGCAAACATATGCATATCAATAAACATAACCTGAAAATCAAAGTGCAAGAGTGCGAGGCTGCGGGTATGTTTCGTTTACCACACAATCAAAACAAATCATAATCTCGGGAACGAATTTGAGTACCGACAAATATTTAGATTGTCTGATGCCTCAAGAAATCCGTGATTTAGTTACCGATGCCATGACAAGGAGACAATTCATATTTTCGTGGTTACATCAATGGATCGTGGACTTGATCACTTTTGCTGTATCGCGCCAGGGTCCAGGCCCCAAAATCGCATTCCTCGTCGCGGTATGTAAAGAAAATAATATGTTACCATGTGGGGACTATTCGATTTTCCAATCGGTTAACAACGTGCTATTACGATGCAGGGAGTCAAAAACACAATATCAGCGGCTGATCAGGGTAAAAATGGTAGTCTTTAGATGAAGCAAATGATTTTTCTCTTTGCTTTAGAAAATGTATCGCCCTCAATGATGTTCTATGTTGGCCCTGCCTAGCATGATCCTGCAAAGGAACCTGCACCGACAAAGGAACCTTTCAATGATCAACCTTGAATAAACTTTGAATGATAAACCTTTGAGTGAACAGCGGGCCTCGCAGGCCCGGTGTTCATTACGACATCGACGATGAATACCGTGATAAAAAAATTATTTATGTCACTCATGTTCACATGAGAAAAAAAACAGTTTTGACGAATACATTTCAGATTTTACAGATATTTTTTAATGTTTTGAAAGATCTATCTTATTTTTCGGCTAAATTACATCTACGGGGGTGAATCAAATATAAACGAGACTTTGTTTGTAAAGGTTTATTGGTATGAAAGAAAAACACAAAGGATTGATATTATTGTTTTACATAATCTTCCCTTTTGGAAACATATTCTGAACCCTTGATTGGAAGTTTCTTGATGTCCTCATTGTAATAAGAAGACAGGCGTGTTATGAGCCAATTGTGCTCGGAAACCTCTACCCCTGCCTGGTCCGCAAAACGGTGCCCTCTTAACGCTTTTTTCATGAGTCCAAACTTGTTGTAGTCACATGGATATAAGTCTGGACTGTGGGCAAGGTGTCTCAGTGTAGTTCAGGAAATTTTATCCAATTTTTGATGCTATATTCGATGTATGCGGCCTGGCGTTGTCGTGGAGAAAATTCACGTCCTTTACCGATTGGTGTCGGTCTTTTTGTCCGGTAAGCAGACTTAATATCTGTAAGAAGATGATGTTTTGAAGACTGACATAACTGATTTCAAATTCAGCAGCAATTTCAGCGATGGTGATGCATTTCAGCCAGACGGATCCGCTCCTTTTTCAGGAATTTTGTTACAATCCGTTGCGCAACGGACGGATGGACTTCAATCTCAATCATCTTCTTGCAGACCTCATTGCTGATTCGATACATATTTCGGGCTAAGGTTGACACTCTCGATAAACCCCCCCCCCCCCATCACCTCCAGAAAATCACACTGCCGTACATCATCTTCTGCGGTCCACAGAGAAAAAGTTTCGTTAATCTGATCCACCCTCGTACTGCTTGCGTGTGTCATATAATTTTTCTCGCGTAGACGCTTTTAAATTTTTTTTCACATTAATTATGAATTTCAAACAGAAATATCATTGTATTGCTCGAAAAGCTGGTAATCATAAATAAAAATGATCAGACTTATTCTATTTTTCTATAGTTTTACTGGAAAAGAGGGTTTGAAATTCAACGGACATAAGAGGCCCGGCTTGCCCTTTACCATCACGATTTTAGCTTACCTTCGCAAGAGTTAAACAAAAATATCAATTACTAGACAATTTAATTGATAACTAACTACTTCCGAAGGTTGGGCTGCATTTTAAAATTGCAGCATTTCTGCACAATCAATTTGGAAAGGCGTTACAATCAGATGCACTGCTTTTAGAATAAATAATAATGAGAACGAAACATCAATTTGCTTTCGAAACCACTTTAGCTAGCGAAGCTGAGAGGGACGGCTGGTTACGTAAAAAGCTTATGTTTTAAAGTGTCTTATCCAACGACATTCCTGAGGTGACGGAATCAGATATGAAAATCTTTTTCACGGGTTCCTATCAACATTCACAAACAGTTTCGTACTTGGCCCAAATGGTGAATGAGAATGGGTCTATCAATTTGCAATTAATGAAAGAGAAGGCAAATATTCTAAAGGTCCAGATACAGTCAAGTCACATTAGTCAAAAATTATATAGATTTTTCATTGATTACAGGCCAAACAGTGTGAGTATTTGATATCTTCCCGTGGTGGGGGGGGCGAGAAGTTCAATGGGGGGGATAGATACTGAGTGACTGATTGAAGTCCCTTATACAAGGGGGTAGTATAATTGTTCGAGTTCGCGAAGAGAGAGTGTTACGGGATAGTTGAAACCGAGCCGTAACTTGGCAACCTATGGAGCGAAAAGATGACGTCTCACTGGGTCACCGCGGATATAAAGTTACGGAGAGAAGGTTTCATAATGCTGCTACAATAAGATTGACAGCCGGTCTGCTTCGCGGGGGTGAGAGAGGGGCTATAGGGTGAAGAATCGCGAAACTTGGCGCTGAACAGGCCGGAGTGGTATCGGCGTTTTCTCCAGGGGACACGTGAGCGTCCACGCGTGCTTCTGCGAGTTGAAGCGCTGCCCTGGCTGCGCGTTGAGCTTTGGTTCTAGAATTTTTGCCTGGTCGCTTACGCGGCTTGCCGTGGTATTTACGAGTCATCGAAGAAATTCATACAATAAAGAAACGAAAGGTAAATTATTACGACCAAGAACGCGATAAAATTACAGAATAATCCTAAATTGAACGTGCGCGATACCCGGGGGGGGGGATTTAGCACAAATGTCGCGGAATAAAATCCACACAATATACGTGAACAAAAACTGACCTTCTACAGAGAGTCACCGCCAGGGAGAATTAAACCCACTGACTTGTCATGACTTTAACTACCGCCGAGGGTGAAATAAAACGCCTCGGCTGGACGTAGTTACGGATCACCGCCGGGGACAGTTAAACCCACCGTCTTGACGTGATCGGATCACCGCCGGGGACATTTAAACCCACCGACTTGACGTGATCGGCCGTTGGTGCTAATCACACGGCACTCTGTATCCGAAGGTCTTTGAATAACCGACAATAAACAATTTATAGAAATAAAATGATTAGAAATGAATATATGTGCAAATGCGAATAAATAATAAAATAAAATATAGGCAATGGGCAAACGACAAATTGAAAGGAATACAGGGCGATCGCCCGTTATTGTTCATTTACTGACGAGACGTCGTAGATGGATGGCCATCCGGTTGCACTCGGATTCTCCACAGTCGCTGGTCCAGTCCTTCTTCACTTAGTCACGAAACAAGAAAAAGGGCCAGGATTGAGGCAGGTTAGAATCACAGGCTTTGCTTAACACTAAAACTCACGTTTATTCCAGCAAAAAAGTTACTTAGACTCCCGATTGTACAAGGTTCAGAAGCGCATTTCGAAGAAGTGGGGCAGAGAGCAACTCTGTCCCAAGTGGTGATTGAAGATCAACTGCGCTTTTCGTCGAGTCGCAGGCCGTCGTTCGTGGCTCGACAAGAGCGGTCCCGGCCGATGATTGGCTGGCGTCGAGAAAACGAGAGGGGACTCGTGGGTCGCACGAGATCCCCCGTTTCCAGTCTCCGAACTTCTCGAGCGTCGCCGTGCCACATTCGCCATTTTTAATTAATTCTAAGATCTTTATTAACAACTTAAAAATATCAAGACTGAAATATATAAACTAAGATAATAATCTTCGGGTGAACAGAGATCCCTACATTGTTTAACCTAAAAACCAACTTATTGATATGAAAATAAAAAGCTTGACAATGTTTCCTGTTAAAATTAAAATGTACTTATTAATAAAAAAAATATTGGCTATATATTCTTATTCGACAACCTAATGGATGGATCCAGCAAAAATTTAATATAAAAAAAAGATAAATGGGACACACTCAAACTTCTTAAAGCGCTTTAAACTATTAATCTTGATGCCTACAAAATGAAAGATTCTACTAAGAACAAAAAAGATGAATAATACAAAGTGGATTTAAATTAAAAAAATGCTAACAATTGACAATACTTGAACTTCTTTAAGTACTTTAAAATTGACAATGTCGATTTTTTTCAGAAGTAAAGATGATATTTTGAAAACAAACGAAAAATATAAATTGGATATAAACTTTAAAAAGAATCTAGCAGTTTAAAAGTGTCCGAAAACCCTGTTATTTGGCAGAGTTAAGATCGTAAACAGTAGCGGGGAGAGAGAGGCGAGGGAGGTGCTAGTGGAAAAGCAGAGAGAATCGTCAAGAAAGAAGTAGAGCGAAGGGCGGTTATGGCGGAAGAGAGGAGAGTGTAGACGAGTAGAGAGAAACCGGTTTGAATCTGGTGTGCCGAGGTTGAAGATGGGCAATCGAGATTTTAGCTAGCTTTTGGCAGAGTTGAGAGCGTGAGAGCGAGCGGGGAGAGAGAGGCGAGGGAGGTGCTAGTAGAAAAGCGGAGAGAATCGTTGAGAAAGAAGCAAAGCGAAAGGCGGGTGTGAGAAAGAGAGGAAAATAGACGAGAAGAGCAAGACTGGTTTGGGCCTGAAGAACCGAGGTTGAAGCTGGAAAAGGGAACTCGTGTCAGATTAAGTTGAGTGGAAAAACGCAAACAGGAGCGGATGAGAGAAAAGATAAAGGCGTTAGCAGGAAAGAAAGAAAAGAGTTTTAACGAAGAACAGATTTTAAATGAGTCTTACGGAGAGCTGACGAGTAAGATAAGGTCGTTTTAAGATTGGGCGAAAATTCGAGCCTGTATCTTTCGCACGAGCATCTCGAATTTTCTAAGGGAAAAATGTGAGAAACTCGTTCTTGAAAGGAGCTCGGATTCGTCCAGTTGATTATTTTCATGGCTTGTGGCTGATATCATATTTCAAAATGACAACTATGTACAATCTTCCAAGAAACTTTTTTAATTTCCGTTAACTAATAATAAGAACTATGCCTTGAAAAGGACTCGGATCCGAGTTGAAACATGTCGTTAATATTGAAATAAAAACATAGAAATAACGTAAAAGGCCTTCACTACGTTAATATTTAAAAAAAATTAATGTTTACATTTTTTTATTATAAAATGAAGCTTCTTGCTTTGGGACCTGACGTTGCATCTTATAACTGACAAATCACGTATTTTTAGCTGGGCAGAAATTTCCATCTTACAAATCAATATTTTTCATGATTACTCAGCAATCAAGCAATATTTATTAATTTCCTTAGTACAGATTTTAAAAGTAAGATTTGCACTCGATTTTAAGAATTTTACCAATTTTTAGGAACAATCTTCAGATTTGGCGTTGAACTTGGTAATTTAATAAAGCTCTATTATTATTCAATTTATAGAACCACTTTTAATATTTTAAATATAATTTTTATTTCATTAGAATTATTCAGTGACTTCCGCTTTCAAAGTCTACATTTTTATACGTTTCTTTTTCAGATTGTTTGATGCAAAAGTTTGGGATTTGAATTGATTCTTTATTGTAGGATTTTAATTCAAAATCCTTACAAACATGATTTGAAATTTGATATTGTACCATTTTTAAAGATTCCAAAGGAACCACATAATTTTGCCGTTAAAATCTAAAATTGCCTAATTTATAAAAATTCTATTTGACATATTCAAAAATTTTAACTCTTCTATTTAAAAATATTCCATTGGACTTTTAATTAAGGCTTTCAATGTAAAATTCTTTTACAGTTAAAACTCTTGAAATCTGAACAAAATCGAACAAGTTGCAAAAAGAAACTGAACATTTTTTTTTGGCACTAAAAATTCTCATGTGTACATACGAAAACGACACTGAGAATTGCGACAAGATAAAAAGACACCCTAGTAAAAATGATTTTTTTCACAGTGAAACGTTTCTTGAAAATAAAAACAAATAAACGGATTAGGTAATGCATTTTTAGGCTTATAAGTAGATTTATGCATATAAAACTTTTTAATCTGTATTTGTCGTGGAATCATATCAAGACTTCAAATTGCAACATTTCATTTTTTTCAAATTGCAGACAGAATGAAGGACATGAATGTACTCGAATAATTGCAGCACTTATTCGCGATAAAAGTACGGGGATTGGCATTTAAAAACTCAAAATCAGAATACCAGAAGAAAAAGGACAGGCAACAATTAAAAATCCTGGACATAATAGAAAACAGTTCTGCAGAAATACATGATACATTGGAGAAAGAGTATTTAATTATATTTTGAAGTATTAATTGATATTTAAAAAAGTTCATGAGAAAAGTGGTTAACTCGTTGAGTAAAACCTTTTGTAGGCTCAAATAATTCTCAAAATCTCTGCTGTAGTTAATTTTTATATAATAACTCTCAAATTAACTGGGTAAAAAAATACATTTTCATGATAAATCTATTTCATTCATAAATAATAATATTACTAGAAAACCTGAATAATAATCTTATAAGAAGATTGAAAAATTAAAAATTCACATACTGGATAATTTCAATAAAAGTCTACAAACCTTTTTAAGTAGACTGAGTCTAGCCGTCCTGAAAAATTGGCAGGGCTGGGAAAGGGAATGGACTAGTCCACAACTAGCCAAAATAATGAAAAATATTCGTCTAATCATCCCGAATATCGGCACGACGAGACACTTCGATTTAAGTTACAAATTAGCCTGAAATGTATTACCCCGGGTAATAATATTTGGTCGTGATATTTTCTTGGGTAAAGACCAATCCAAGACAATTTCAAGTCATTCTGTATGTCTAGCTCGTGAGACGGAACCAGACTATTTTTGATGTTTTAAGGGTCTCTGAGGGTCATCACTAATTCACTTCAAGCTTTATAGAATTTTTATATTATTCATATTCATGGTATTTATTTAGTATGTAGTAGTAAGTTTATTTGTCTGCAATAATTATTATTCTTTGGATGACAAATCTGAAAATGTTGTTCATTTTTTCCTATCTCCAACACTTCACTAGATACTTCTAGAAAATGACAGTTTTAATATTTTTACGGTAAATTGTATATGCCTGCAGTTGTTGAGACAGACAGATTCCGAACTTCTAATTTAAAAATTATTTATTGGAAGATTACAAGTATTACAGGTTGTAAAATTTTAATCCTCAGCAGATGTCAATTGCTTGGTCCTAACCTATCCTGATTCCTGGAAATGGCAGGCCCTGCCGGTGGGGTCCATAGTTTATAGAGGTCACAGTATAATGGACAGTAAAATTACAAACGAAAACTTTTGTAATTTTGACTCTGGCAAATGTTAGAGGCGCAAATTGATAATATAATTTCTTTAACAGCAATTCGGTATACTTATTTTATTTTTGTTATTTTATTATTTTTGTACAACCATAAATGCGAGAGAAGTCCGTAGATCTCCAATGTCTAGCTGGTGAGACGGAGCCAGACATGATGGTCCTGAAGACATATTGAAGACTTTCAAGTCAAAATCAAGACCGAATATTTTTACCCGGGATGCGCCTAAACGAGATATTTATGGGTCGGTAAGGTAGAACTTGTATATAGTCGATACTTCATACGACGGCTGAGATGCGCATTACGAACTGTGCATCTGACAGCTGCCGTAAGAAGTACTGACATTTTCAAATTCAAGATCGAAAAAGCTTATTATGTTTTCCTGGAAAAACAGGATATATCAACCTGAAGACCCAGACAGAAAAAAGTTTTAAAACCCCGAGAATTGAAGGTGTTCCACTCAATGTATACATCCATCAAATCTATGAGAATAACTATGGTAATCCTCTGAACATGATCGCTGTCCTCTTCGCAGTTCACTCTTTCGTTGCTCTGACCTTGAGCACTACACCAGAAAGTGGTCAGAAGCCTGATTTAGGTAATAATTCAAAGAATTGTGAGATGATTGCTGGATGGACCTCGTTTGTAGCTTTGATACCCACCGATTCTTTGGTGACATATGTGTGGAAAGATGGTGAGCAGCCTGAGCAATGGTTGACTATGGGTCAGAATGGTGGTTTTAGCTACAAGCTCGGTAGATTTGCAGTCACGAGTGAAGGATCTGTAGCGTTGACGATCAATATGGATGCTGGGAAACGGTATCAGTCAATTGATGGTTTTGGTGTGGCTTTGACAGATTCAGCTGCGAGTTTTATTGCGAAGTCAGCGAAGAGTGATGAAATCATGCTAAAGCTTTTTCGCACGGGTGTTGATGAGGCTGGTTTGACATTATCGCGGGTTCCTATGGGGTGCAGTGATTTGATGTATGACGGGTCTAACCTCTATACGTACGAGGACACCCCTGATGGTTTCTCAGATTTGAAAGATCAAATGACGATCGATCTACTCAAGCAAACAAAATTGATTACCAATGGTAGTTTGAAAATCACTGGCACCCCTGGAGCGCTTCTGGGTGGATTAAAAGTAGAAGGTCTTTGCTCGCAGAGAAGTGTGGTTCTGATGTTAATCGCTTAGGCTTGAATTATTACGCACAGTATGTCAGTTACTTCAAGAAGTACGGGGATGCTTATTCTGCTGCTGGAGTCAGGCCGTGGTTGGTGTCTATGCATAACGAGCCTGAGAACTGCAAGACACAGATGCCCACTGCTCAGCTCACAGCCGAGGATGCAGTTGAGCTGGAAAAAGAGCTTAAATTGCAACTGCCTGGGGATGTGAAGGTTTCAGGCTGATATCATAACTTGAATGACCAAGGGTATGTTAACACACTGACAAGTAACAGAGCTGTAGAAGCTATTGGCTACCACTGATACAATAGGACGAACGACAAGGAGCAAAGACAGCAAGTAGCCACTTACATGACTGAGTGTTCTGGGTTTACGGGCCAGTCTCGGAATAATGCTGGAAACATGGGTTGGCAAGTGAGTAACACCATCATGGGCCCTCTTTGTTATGTTTCAAAAGGCTCGATTTACTAGAGTATGACGCAACGGAGTGAGGGTAGCCCTAACCTGCTTGGTAAAAATGGGTGTAAGACGTGCCGTGTGATGATTACTGTGAATGCTGATGGAAACAGTTTTGAGCCCAGCCAAGACTTTTACTTCTGGATATATTTCTCCAAGTTCGTTCGGCCTGGATCAGTCGGAGGTGACTCCTCACAAGACAAGAGTCTTTCCACCGCAGCTTTTTGGCAAAGAGACCAGAATATTCTAATCGTTGCGAACTCTCTCTATCTTTCACCGGGCAGTTAGCGGTTCCGCATCGACCTTTAACTGTCTAAAGTATGATGACGGGATGCGAAAACCAGATGTGGTATCAGCTAATAACCTAGACAGATACCTCAATATCAAGGATGTCTGGGCTGTATATGATGCACAAACTATAGACACGGGAAGCCCCCTAGAGACAGGTACCTACCTCAAATCCAAAAACGGTGCGTGTCTTACCTTCACACAAAACGGCCTCACCACAGTTGATGCACGTGGACACGATTGATAAGTACTATTCATCAAGGTCAACCGATTTATCCTACAAGAAGACCAAAATCTCGTCCTCTACGACGAAAATCTAGCTGTTTGGACAAGTATCACCAGAGATTCAGGTGCTATTTGGCTTTTCGTCCACAAAGATGGCTCCTTCACTCTCTTCAACCAAGACAACAAAAAAGTCTGGTCCTCAGAGCTTAACCTAGATTACATACTACCGTAGAGAAATGGTTCAATGGGATGGTGGCAATTCCCAACAAAAAACTTCCAGTGCCTAAGAGACACCATACTAGAAGATTTTATTCACGACATCATCCTGACTAAGAATGAGAATTAAGTCTTGTCAAATTGCAAAGAAGCAGCTCAACTTATACTCCAAATCGACGGAAACCTTGTCGAAGACGACTCTAAACGCACCCATAATGACAAACTGGGCAATAACAACAATAATAACTGGGCCGCAATAACAAACAGGAAAAAATCGGGTTGGCTCGTACTCGGCAACGACGGTTCACTGCGTCTCTACGATGGCGACAGCAAGCAAATCTGGGAACGATAATAACAAAACAACCCGTTGCGTTTAGGAAGGTTTTCTGTAGATTTTCTCTCCCTTGGCCATATGTCCTCGGATATGTCCTAGCAAATTTAAACGCTTCCGACAATAATCCGGCTGCTGATGGTATAGGATTTAAGGATCGATAGACAGATCACGTCAAACATTACCTAGAGGCTTATATGGAAATTTGAATTTGTACGAAAATTTCGTCAGCTCGCGGTGAAGCCTCAAAAGCTTCAATTTCTTAATAATTTTAGTTACAATATGTGAATTTGATATAAATTTTCGTTGTGTCAACAATCTTTGGTATTTATTTAAGATGTATTATTAATAAATCATTAATGTTAGAGAAAAATACAGTCAACTAGTTTATCTATTCCTCTCGAGATATTCTATTTTTTAAGGCATACATTGAAAATTGGCTTTAAATTCTTTAATTGTTCGTTGAATTCAAAAATGTTAAATCACATTTTTAGTTGAGGAACAAAAGGTCGTCAATGATTCAAGTAGTTAGTTGTTAACTAATTATAGTCAAAAGTAACTTATTTTCAGTAAAGTTTCACTTTTAGATAATGGTATTTAACGAATGAGTTTGTGACATTATTTCCACTATTGTTTCGGTAATTTTTTTACTAGCAAGTAGCAGTTGTTAAGTATTCAATATTTATATTTGAAATTAATTTTTCTTATTGTAATGATATACTATTTCTTGTTTAGTTTCTTTTACTCTGGATCATTCCTCTTTATGAGAGTAGTCTCCAGATCTCGCTTTGTAAACAAAGATCGTAGCCATTTTCCACTTTGGATTTGCTACCATTTTTCTTGATTCACTGTAATTTAGCTTTCTTCCCAGGTCTTTAACCTGGTCGTTGCTCGATTTTCTTCGATCGCTGTAAAGACCACTCCAGGGTAATAAAGGTTCAATTAGGTAGGAGCATACTCTCTTTTCGTCTTCTCGGATTAGACATAGCATATTTCCGCTTCCGTAAATATATAGATTAATTTAATAAAAGAGAGAAGAATCAAGCCCTAAGTTTGCTTGAAATAAGGAAGTGTTTGACTTCCGATTTGCCCCTGTTTCTGTAATTTGTTTTTCTGACGTAGCTAATTCAAGGATATTAAATACTGAATCGATGTCCTGAAATCCAAATCCACTTTATGAGTTCCCCCTTTGCATCTCTTTTCAAGGCTGCACGTAGCCTGAAGGATTAATGGTGGGCGAACAAAAGTTGTCGGACCTAACCTGACCCGATATTCTATATTTATCGTTATTCGCGGAAAAAATTTGCCGAATTTCGACACGTGTACTGAGCCTTGTTTGAGCGATACGCATCGACTTTTGGTTTCCAGATTGAATCGAAATGAAATGAAGAGATAAAACGTGAAAATCCTGGTCTTATTTCATACGCTGGATGGTCGGTATCAAAGCTTCAAAAGACAAGCCGTAACGAATTTTGATCGATTACTCGAATTCATTAGCGCTAAATAAGCCTAAAGTCCACCCTTAGAATTAGCTAATGATATGTGTTGATTATCAAAGTAGAGATAAAACTGTGAAAGAAAATAACAGATTCTGTTTATAGATTCTCTCAACTCTTCGTTACGCATTTAAAGGAGCTTTTTCTCTTATATCACATAGGTTTGTGTAAAAATAACAAACAAAAAACGTATCATCTACAAGATAGCGTTAACTGAACGATTGCCACAAGAAAATGCTTCGTTACATCATCGGAGAAGCCATACACGATTTTATAACCGACTGCCGAGTTCAGAAAAAGACCGCCTGGATTCTCCCTCGTATTTGGAAGCGAAAAAAGTTTATCGACTTACACAAAAATGACTACTGTTGATCGTTTCTAAGGTTTCACTCATAATCAATATTATGGTCTTATTGGACTGGATGAATATCTCCATGTGAAAAATTTTGCATGTTCTATTTTAGTCGATCCTTATCAGAAATTGTAATCAAATTCGTGTTGTAAACCGTTTAAAGTCTTTCAATTATGTCATTTATGGCATAACTCTACTGATTAAACTCTCTTTTCTGAGCGAGAGAAAAATTACTCCTGAGGAGAAGTCCCTCAGCATCACCGGAAATGACAAGAGCTTTTGCAATCATCGCAATTTCCACTAAATGAGATGATAAATAAATCTCAAATTTAAAAATCATCAGGAGTAAGCCACACAATTTTAAATATGAAGCACAATTTTTGGTTTGATTTTTCAAGCCAATGTGTCAAGAATAGGACTGTACAAGGTGCTTCGAACTTAACTGATGTCCAATTTCAGGCATGTCGCAAGTCATTTCGGAAAAGTTTGAAGAGCCCAGTTCGAATAAAAAAATTAGCGATTCGAATTGGGCCTTTCGACGATCTTACAAATCAATTTCCGGTGCGCTTAGTTCGAATCGAAGGTTCATTAATGCTTATTTTCACCAATTCAAAATTAACTGAAATCGGTAAGAAAAAACTATCGAAACTTATGAAAACGCAGAATTTGTTGATAAAACCAGAACCATCGGTCAAAAAGTGCTGGTTAACTTCGAACTTTCTTTCCATGCCCTAAAAACGTGTGCCAAAGCTTAATTCAGTCTGATCGATCTTTCGAAAGTTATCATGCCTACAGGATACAGACAGACATACAGACAGATACCTTCGTAAAAATCGTTTTTCCTAACTCAGGGGGTTTTGAAACGTGGAGCTTTGATGAAAGCCGACCAAGTCAAAGTTTTACATAAAACTAATACCTTCTCATTAGGATGAGAATGTAAAAAGGGACTTCATTTAAGGAATAACATTCATTCAATATAATGCTCAATTTCATTGAACAAAAATATGTTAAGAAGTGAATTCATGTGATATTTTCACGAAGCAGAAGTTTCTACTCTCATTTCAGAGTGAATCTATTCATCCCCATCGCATTGCTCGATTATTAAAATGAAGCCAAGGAAAAGACCGTGGGACGTGTGTAGAGAACAAAAATAGTAAAAGAATTCTCCTGAGAACATTTTGAAGATTGCTCTCAAGTTCAAGAACAAATGAATCATTTCAATGGTTTCATACGAGTAGACGACCAAAACGTGATAAATCCATTTGAGTTCATTTCTCAATATTGAAGGATTTTTTTTTACTTGAAATTTATTGATCCGAATGTTTTAAATAGACCCTTTAAATCAATTTTGAACGCTTTGACTTTAGAAAGTGGTCATTTCTTAATTTGAGATTTCATTTGATGAAAACATAGTCCACCACCATTTTAAAATGATTCAATCTTATAATTTTCACTTTAAAATCATTAGTGGTGAAATTATTATTTATGTTTATGACCTGAAAATGAAAGTTGTTCAATTTTGATGTATTCTGCTACGCAAATATGCAATTTAGAACGCTCTTCATTCATACTTGTTTAGCGATCAGGCATTCAATTTTGAATCATTATTCAATTTTAAATGTTTCAAGTCAAAATACACTACCGTTGGAAATTGTGCGCACGACTCTTGTGAGCGCTATTAAAAATCACTGCTGACATCGAACCACGATATTTCGGTGAAAAAGAGATAGGGCATTTTTTAGAAAGCAGTTAGAAAGCTTATGAAATTCCACGTCTAGTGGTACCCAACAAATATTTTTTGAGCTTCTGAAAATAATACAGCACGTAAAAAGTTTAAAAACAAAATTCAAGATTTTCTCAAATTTTCTACATCAACTTCAACTTTTAGCACGACCTAGGGAAATTTTTTCAAAAACCTCAAAATTATATTACATAGAACCTGAAATCTTGTCTTTAATCTTAAATATCTCTCATCTTTGATTTAAACTAATAAAACCTGAAAAATCGTAATGGCTACCCGAGATATGATTAAAAATGTTCAATCGTATCTGACCTCAATTACTCACAATTGCCACAATTACTGTACAATTGAGCTCAGATACGATTGCACATTTTTAACCATATCTCGGGTACATATCAAGATTTTTCAAGTTTTCTTGGCTTACATTAAAGATAAGTTTGCAGGCTCTATGTAGTATCATTTTAAGGTTTTTGAAAAAATGTCCCTAGGTCGTGCTAAAAGATGAAGTTGATGTAGAAAATTTAAAAAAATCTTGAATTTTGTTTTCAAACTTCTCACGTGCTGTATTATTTTCAAAATTTCCAACGGTAGTGTAATTCAATTCGAAGAAGTTAATTTTGAACTTCAACAATCTAGAAAATTTTATTTTGAAATACTCTTTTCAAAGCCTCTTATTGAGCATTATCTTGAATTCTATATAATGTTTTCAATTTTAACCGGTTTTAATTTAATATTAATAATAATGAATAAATAAATAATGAAATAATAATGAACTTTACAGGCAGTTAAAAAAAAATTAGATTTTAAAGAAGATTCATAAATTTTGTTTATTTTTAGATTATGTTGAAATTCTACACTAGAAATGGGCATTTTTAGTAAAAAATCATAAGATTTCGAAGAATATTTTTAGTTTTTGACACTTACAGTTTAAGATAACGGTTTTCACCGAAATATTATAATAATATTTGAGGTGAAGTTGACATTTTTTAATGAGAATCGGTTATTTTATACAAAAAGCTCTAGGTTCAAAAAAACATTCACAATGCATGGGTCACTCTGAAAGTTTCTGGAATGAGATTCTAGAAACAGTGAAGCGGAAAATTTCTAATAGTGTTCTTCAGAGCAATTAAAAAAATTATACCGTAAATTCATGGAATTTCAAAAAAGACACCAAACTTTTTACCAATGTTAGGTCAGCCTCACGTTTTTTACCGAAAATCGGTATAGTGTTCAAAAAAGATTGACCATTTTTTAAATTATTCAGGCTATGTTAACATTTTTCATTGGAAATCGGTTATTTTAAACAAAAATCATTTGACTTCAAAAATGAAACTCACAACTTTGAAAAAATTCAATGTACGTTAATGGTTTTAGTCTAAAATTGGCATTTCTTAAGAAAAATGGAACGGTTTGATTGTCTACTCAAAAATATTATATAGTTATTCTGATATTACGATAAAAATTGTCATCATTCATCGAAACTATTGTCCTCGCTCTTTATTTCTGTTATTGCGGATAATATGTACTATGAAATACAACATTTCATATTTCAATTTAATAATTGCTTGAAACAAACCAAAAATAATCGCGCGCATAGCATCCATGTTTGTTTTCTATCATTATGAAAAACAAACTATAAAAAGTTCAATTTTAAAACGTCACCTGAGACTGTATAAAAAATCTGAGAACGTGAGAATTCCAAACGAGAGAGAAAATCCCTCTTAGTTTAGTATATCGGTGAAAAAAATCAACACAATTCGCTTAGAAACTTTTTTTTCGAAAAGGTATATCGTGTACGAGTGAAAATTTTTTTTCATTAGTCCTAACTCTCATCATGAGAAAAATAGCGATAAGTGAAATCAAAAGAGATACTTTGATTTCAAATTCATTTTTCAAATGTTAAATAATAAAATTTGTATTGCAATGCTTGTAAGAACTATGTTGAGTATAATTTGTATAAATTGTCTTAAATGCTTAAAATATATTTTAGGATTTGTTAGAGCTATTTATCTTTTCACTTTTATCATTAAATATCTTCAAATGTATTTCGGTGTATTTTTTTTGTTTCTATTTATCTATCCTACAATTGGGGGCTCGTCTTCGATCGCCAAATCACCGAAACTCAAGTGATACATACGACGCGACGTGACAAGACGTAATTCAAGCACGCGAGTATGCCCTGTGTCGAGAGATAAAGAAGGAGCAGTTTCGATGCAAGCATTTTGGTATCGAAAGACTTTGAGAAGTTCGCGACTTTCTGAACGCTGAGTGCAAAAGTTGGAAGGTCGCGGGTAAGAAAACGAATGTGAAAATCGACAGAGAGGAAACGTTGCATTAGGCTGAGTGACAGTGACGTAACAATAGGAGAGGATTGCCTTTCTTCACGTAGTGTGCATTTTCTGAGTTCAAATTCAACCATTTTTTAGATGAAGGAAGTGATTAGCTGCACAAAGTGATCTGGAGGAGATCATGTGAGCTGAGTGTACATATGAGATTCCGTGTGAGCTGAGTACTCAATACAGAAAATAGTGTGGCGTCCCCATTGGTTAAACGTAAAAAGTGATTTATCTCTTCAAAGTTGAGTGCTTGTCGAATGATCAGGTGGCAGAATCGAGACAGCTAAGCGCTGACAAGTGAGAGCAACCAGTGCGAACGTGTAAAGTTGAGTGCTTATTCTTTGATTGTCTGTTTTGTTTTGAACTTTTCGTAAAAAATGGCGACGGCAAATTAAGTAACTGATAAAGTAAATCAGATAGCAGCAGAATAACTGAAAAAAATATTAGAAGAATTGAGACTTCCAGTTACAGGAAGTAAAGCATATTTATGAGAGAGACTTCGAGGTCCCTGAGAAAAAGAGCACGATGATTTAAATGAGGAAGAGAAAAAAGTTACTGACAATTATACACTAGAAAGTTTTAATGTAGACGTGAAGATTGACAGTATGCTGCTTGAGTTGCAAGGACATATTGTTTTTGATCATCTTGTTGACCATGATCTTTAGACAGAAAGTGAGCTATCAGATCTCGTAAAGGTTTGCTTGAAGACGCGTCAAGTTACGTGCTTCAAACTGGAGGAAAACACCACCCAGGAGAAGAAGGTGATTGCAAAAAGTAGCAGTACTAAAGTCTCTTGTAAATTAGTACTAAATGTAAATATTATTCATGAAGGACCTGCATTAAACGATTTTATATCTCATGTTGCAGACTCAACGAGGAAGAGAGATTTGGTGCAGTTAATTGACAATTACAATTTGGACCCGATAGAAGACAGCGAAGTGAAAATGCTAATCGTTTTGAAAGACATTTTAAAACTAGAAGGTAAACACCATCATTAGTGCTCGGAAGGACAAACAAGTCGTGAAGAATAGCATTTCAGAAAATGCTAGTCCTGTTGTTCCACAAAGAGGAAAAATGGAGAACTTCGACTTTGTATTGACTATCGCTTACTTAAGAAGAAAATAGTGAGGGATCGTTTTCTTCTTCCATTAATAGATGATATCTTGGATAGACAAGCCGCGACTATTTCCAGTACACTGGATCTTAAAGATAATTTTTTCATATAACGTTAGAAAAATACCGTACAAAATATCCAGCTTTCGTTGTTCCGCATGTGCACTACGAATTCATAAGAATCCCATTTGGACTATGTAATTCACCAGCAGTTTTCCAAAGACATATACGATCTATATTTAGAACATTGATTGCCAATGGAATAGTTTTAACATAGTTTGATGATTTGATTGTACAAGCCCAAAGTGAATAAGAGAACATCGCCAAGTTATACAGGTCTTAGAATTAGCCAGCAAATATGAATTAATTACAAATTGGATTGGGTGTCGTACACTAGTCAAGAGATCGGAGTTTCTTGTTCACATCGTAGGCAATGGAACCATCCATCTTCAACCAAGGCTATCCAGAGTTTTTTAGGTTTAACTGGATACTTGAGAAAACTTAATTTTATAGTATGCCATCATAGCAAGACTACTGTATAAACTTTTATGAGACTGAGTGAAGTACGATTTTGGATCAAGTCAAGAACAGTCATTTGATGAATTAACGGCATCATTGACTCAAAATCCAGTTTTTATAATATGCTGAATTGGAGCAGAGACTGAGCTTCACACAGAGGCATGTAAAATTGGCTTTGGGACTATTCTTTTGCAGAAAAAGCTTGAGAACAACCTCTTGCTATTTCTATAAAATTTGTGGTGGATTGTCGAGCGTTTTTTTAGACCATGTGGAAAAAAGAAGTTACAATTTGTCTATGGGCTTCCAAAATATAAGACTTCATGTACGCCATTAAGTACCGACCTGGATCATTCATGACACGCGAATGCGCTGAGCAGACACCCTCTATCGGTTTCACTGCTCCAAGAGAAATGATGGACTAATCTCACAAATTTAGATAGCACAGAGAGAAGATACAGAATTGTTGAAAATCACCCAGGCGGAAGAAAATGAGAAACGAAAGGCGTTTACACAAAGGCGAAACATCCTGTATAAAGAGAGTAAGGGCAATCATTTATTGGTCGTTCCAAATTCTATACAGTACAAAAGGATCAAGCAGGCGCACAAAAATGGACATTTCAAATTACGAAAGATAAATTATGTCTTTCAGCAAGAATTTTGGTTTCCAAGTATGCACACAAAGATTAAAAAATTCATCAATAACTTTGTCAAATGCATTCTCGCAAAAAGAAAACGAGGTAAGCCTGAAGGTTTGCAAAGACAATGACTGCTGAGGAAGCGATTCAAAGCTTGAGATGACAAGCAGCTATCTTCAGAGACCCCAGGCGAATAGTAGCGGACACAGGAACAGCATTCACATCCCACGCTTTCAGAGAGTACTGAGATGAAGAAGGTATCCAGCTTGTGCTGATTACGACAGGTGTCCTTTGTAGCAACGGACAACTTGAGCAACAACATCTAAATTCATCGAACAGCAGGAGCATTGGTATGCATTTCTTTGAGTTGCTAATTGTAAGTAACATTCTGGAAGGAAAGCTGATAACTGCTTTTCAATTATTGAAAAAGGTGGCTACCTCATACCGAGAAAGAGATCTAGTGACCATTTTACGATCTCAACGAGGACCTGGATTGAAATTTCATTCCGATATTTTTGGCCCTTATAAGATTATCTCTGTTTTCCTAAATGACCGCTATCTGGTGAAAAAAGTAGGAGAACATGATGGACATTTTCGAAACAGTATCTCAGCGGATCATCTGAAGGCCTGGTCAACTAGGCGTAAGCCGGACTTCAACCCTGATTTCGAGGATGAGATAAGTTCCCACGATTACATCAGCAACGAGGACGTTACCGATTCCAGGATGGTTGATTGTTGGCCAATTGTGTGTGAGGGTATGAGTATAACGGAGAAGTTCAAAAAAAGGTGGCGGTTCGGTTAAGCGGGTGATCGCATCGAAGCCTGGTAATTCTTATGTATCTTTTCAATGTATTTCAATGTATCTTTTCAGTTTTATCATTAAATATCTTCAAATGTATTTCGATGTATTCCTTTCGGTTCTATTTATCGATACTATAGTTGTATAAAAAAATTATCGAAATATTGTAATGAGAACTCTATTTGTGACTAACTTCACTCTCATCCGCGAAAATAATTGCGTGACCGGGTGACAAAATAATGAACGGAATAAATTGAATTTGCAATGTACAATCAATTAATAAGGTAAATTGTTGATAATTAATGCATAAAGTATTTTAGAATGACTTACGTACTATTAGACCTAATGAGTAAACATTTGTTTTCGTTGGATGAAAGCCAGTAGTTTTCTCGGGATGAGATATTGTTGATTTTCTTATCTTCACCCATGAATAATAATAGAACTAATAAAACAAATTCGCAGTAGTTCCTCCGTATCCTTTCTGTGGTGTAAGGATAGTTGTGGAGGATGCATTGCATATTTCATTGTTATGCTGGTGCAATATATCTGTTTGAAAGTTCAGAATGGTCGCTGTGCTGTTTATAACCGGTTTATAATACCTGTCATCACTGAATAAGGGTACGCACTGCAGTAGTTCGTATTCTCGGCTCATTTTGAATAAAAAGGGGACGAGGTAAAGAGGTAAAGACCCTTAAACTTAAGGAAAACTTTAAGTATGTCACAGACACACTGCTTTGAATCCAATTTCCTTTCTTCCCCTTCTGCATGATATCGAAATCCAATTGAAATGTTCAAACTCTAAAGGAGCAAAGTCATTTTAATATTAACATTACTACAAAGAATAATTTCAACTAATCCTATTCTATCTAATAAAATTGATTTAACGAAATTCTCGAACATCGCGCACTTATTGTCGTTGAATACCTGATTTTTTATACTAATTGAATATGACTTTAAGTGACTTTATTAAAATTGTTCCTTTAAATTTTCTGGAATTTTTAAAGTGTTATCTTCATATGAGGAATTTTAATTCCTAAAAGCTATTTCCAGAAGCGGAAATTTTAATTGTAAATGATCTTTTAATTACAAATTCAATTCAATAACAAATTCCCGACTTTTTGGCCAAATGTTAGAAAAATAAGAGAAGGATTCTATTAATAACCCCTTGACCATATTAGATGAGGTTATTAATATATATCTCTTAATAAATATGAATAATTTTCTGCAACATCAATTTGGCAAATGAAAATTTCCAACCAAGTAATTTTATTTAGGCTGTGTCTAGTCATCCCACAAAATTAGGGCCATCAGACACTTCGTTTTATTCAGAGGTAAAATTTAGTTCTGAATTTTTCTAAATTTTATTGATAAAAGATAAAAATGCAATTGTAAATGTTTCATAATGTTGGGAAATAATTCTGTTCTTAGCATTTGACTCTATAATTCATGGACATTTTCACACTTTCAGAAATAAAAAAAAAAAATTATGGACAGAAACTTATCACGTCTTAATTTACATATTTTGATGGTACCGCTAAGAAAAAAATTACCGGCACCGACCATAATATTTCTGGGAAAATTTTAATTGATTTAGGTTTAATTTTAAAAGATTAATTTTTAGCTTCCAAGATTTCAAAACATGTTGAAAAAGAATCTTGAAGTAATTTTATTATTCAGAAATGTTCAAATTCACGATTTTTATATTTCGACAATTTTATCATTTCGAGAATTAAAAATTTTGAATATTTCATTTTCCCCGAATTTTGAAAATTAGGTAAATCTTTTTTTTTTGTAATTTTTCAAAAATTAATTTTTAGAGTCAATTTTCAAAATTTTCAAAAGATTTCTGAAAATATCTACAAACAAATCTAGATGATTTTAAAGCAATTTATTTGAATTCTGAATGATTTTTCAAAAATTGTAGAAAACATTCAAATAATTTCAAAAGACATTTAGAAGATTCGAAAGATTGCAAAAATAATTAAAAAATGCAAAAGATTTAAATTTTTCACAAGATGTAGATTTTTGAAGATAACTAATAAAATTTCGAATCTGTTTGAGGAATTCGACAGATTCTGAGATAGTAAAAGAATTCTCCTAAGTTTCCGGGGAAATTTCAAATTGAGTTTTTAATTAAAAAGATTTAAAATATCTCCAAAATTTTCCACAAATAATTTGGAAGGTTTAAAGGCAATTTCAGAAATAATTGATGTCGGTTTAAAAGATATTTAGAAATGTTAGAAGTTTTTCAGAGATTGAAAATATTTTAAAATTTTGAAAGATATCTGAAAATTTGTGATATATTCTTAAGTTTCTCAAAAACTTCTGCAAGTTCTTAATATATATTTTAATCTGTCTTGATTGTTTCCCGTAATTTTTTTAAATCCTGTAAAACAAAAAAAACTTTCTCAGAAATTTTCTAGATACTTTTCCGAAATGTCTGAAATCTTTAATTTTTTTTTTAATTTTCTCAAGAAAACAAATAATCTTAAAAAATGAATAGTTACTCGAAATTTGCATATTGTAACTTTTTTTTCTTTCTTCATCGAAAATCTTTTTTGATTGAAAATTATACTATTTTGTTGAAAATTTATCTTTTTGTAAAACATTTCATTTTTTTCGTTTGTCAAAAATACAACTGGTTGAATATCAATCTTTTCTAACTGGTTAAAGATTCAACTATTATGTGAAAAGTGGTATTTTTTTATGATTCAACTGTTTTTTTAATAAAATTAAAATGTCTTTTTAGTCTATTCTCGATTATGTATCACATTTTTCTTTAAAAATTCATATTGTTTTGTTCAAAATTCTATTTAGTTTAAAATTGAGCTTTTTTATTTAAGTTTTTATTTGGCATCTTAAATATTTAAAAATCTTTGTAACCTTTGTCAAGAATCTTAGAAAAATTATATTTATCTAACCTTAAAAATAAAACGAAAAACAAGTGAATGAAAAAATAGTTATTTAAAACTTTTATTTTGAAATTGTATTATAAATTATTTTTAGCTAGTAATATTAAAAATAGATATTTTTATCCTAAGAGAAGCTTGTCATTTTTGAAAAAAAAATTTCGTCACTGCCCATGACATTGTGGTAATGATCGCTGGAATCTAAAATTATACATGGTTTATTGAAATTTGAAAACTGATTGTTAAATAGAAAATTTCCTAAAGCAAATTTTATCCTAAATTTTCTTCAATATAAATTACAGGCAGGTGGGAATTCGAGGAGTCCTTAAAGTTTAGTTCAAACCAATTTCCTTTAAACTGGAGGACATGATTTTGTCAAACACACCTAATCCCTAAATTATCAACTCTCAATTCCAGTAGCTACTAACTTTGCAGGGCTTTAATTATCAAAGTATTAAGAGCGAAGGTATACCACAAATTGAAATATCTCGAAATTGAATTATTTCACATTAAAACTTAGGAAATAAAATTTCAACACATTGAACATTGAATATTTTCAGACTAGTATTCAGAAACTTGTATCATTTCAAATTCAAAGAAATTTAAATTTTATTATTTCCAAGTGAAAGCCTTCAAAATTAAATGATTTGGAAATTTAATACTTTGGAATTTTAATAAATTTGAATTCAAAGCGATTTAAATTTGACAATTTCAAATTGAAAACTAAATTTAAGGTTTCGGAGTCAAAGCTTATGAAATTCTAGAATTTTACCTTGTTGTTACATACAAAAATTATTACTTAACATTAAAATTGAATAAAGTGATAAACAAGTTCAAATTTGAGAACCTTCAGAATAAAATTATTCGAAGCAAACGTTCAAAATAGAAAAGAATTTTAAATGCGAAACACTACAAAAAAAATCTACTACGGACCGTTGAAAATTAAACGTATCTAAACTTTATCTAAAACTGACAAACTATTTGGACATCAAGGATTGTGATATTAAAACTTTTTTATATTTAAACCCTTTAAAATTTCAATTATTTCAAGTTAAATCGTTTAGAAATTGAAAATTTTCCAATTGTTGAAGGGAAAAAATCCAAATTTAGCGTTCAATGTGAAATTTCAGGTCTCTAAAATTGTAAACATTGAAATTAAAGAAATTATTCAATAACACAAATTTTGAATTTTTATTTTTAAATCGCGTAATTTTTAACACCTTCTTCAGAATTATTTTCCAGTCTTAAAATTTCCCAATAAAATATTTGTCAATTTCAAATAATTCATTTTTACGAATCTTAAACTATAAAATCAAACAATTTGAAGATATTACTTTGAAAAAAAAAAATATATACAGATATATATATATATATACAAAATACAAAAAAGTGATATTTTATGATTTCGACAAATTTAAAAACTATACAATTTTGCATATATTCAAAATTGAAACCGAATAATTTTGAATATTCAAATATAAAACTGATTAGCAAGGCTTTCAATATAAAAATTTGTTTTTAAAATTGTCGTGATATTTTTAATATATGAATTTGAAACTTTTATCGATCCTGAAGGATTTAAAATAAAATTGGTTGAATCATTAAGCTTATTAATTATGAATAATTAATGTTGATTTCTTAACCTAACGTCATTCAAATTTAAGAACTTTAAGCTCTACTTTGAGTAAAAAAAAAGAATTCTTAACTTTTAAAAAGTCAAATTTATTTATGACCTCCGCTTCTAATCCTCCATTCTCGACTTTCTTGATTTTTCATTCAAAACTATAATTATAAATTAAAATTATACAAAATTTAGAGGTAATAAATATTATTATTAAGTATCATTTCTTGTGGTATGAGGTGTCATTCAAAGGGATTGGATAGATTTATTTTACTAAAAAAATGCGATTTCAGTAAAAAAAATCACTGTGATTTTCACCGTTCAAAATTAAAGAATTTTAAATATTGTAAACTTTTGATGTTAAATTGTTTCAAAAATGTTGAAAATTAGATGATTTCTATTTAGGAGCATTCGAAATTATTTAATTTGATCTTGAAGCTTTAAAAATTTGATAATTGCAAACTTCGTTTAAAAGTTGAAGCGTTTTTAAATTAAGATCTATAACCAAGTCTTTAAAAAGGATTAATTTCGCAATTATGCATAATGATTTTTAACTTTCAATAATTTTAATCTGAAGTAAAAATTTAATAGACTGAAAGTCAACAATAATCTAAGATTATTATATATAATAATTTATGAATAATCAGTACAATCTCGAATATAAAAAACTTTGAGCAGTAAATTGATAAAAGTCACAAACATTTTCCCTGAAGCATAAACTTATAATATAAAATATAGCATTGCTTTTGCTATTTGCATATTTCAGTATATTATGTGCGTCAGGAAGAGAAGAAACAACTGACTTGAATTGTATTTCACCTTTCATAGAAAAGTGAGGTCGTGCAGAAAGAAACGATTTTCGAAATATACATCAACAACACTGTCAGAGATATTGATCTCTATTCAATTTTCTAAGAGAGAATATACCGAGAAATTTTAGATGGGAAATATTTTGTGTACAGGAATGATATTCGCCAGTCAAGATAAGGAATAATTCATCTTACTTGTTCTTAATGATCTTTTTTTAGAGACTTTTGAACCATATGAGGTGAGAATTACATTTATCACACATAAAGTCAAATTTCAAGCTGATATTGATTTTTTTTTATAAAAATTTAACCCATTGAATCTTAGTTTGGCCAGATTCCAAACGATTACCAGTAAATTGCACGCACTTCCTAACAGATGTCTATTAAAGAGGATAATTTCGAGTACAAAATCTCGTGGCAATATTCCAAAATCTGGACCATCATAGTTTACGTACTCACAATCATTTGTCGGCGCCAATGTTTTATGTAGTTGGCGACTTGAAAATTTTATTACGAAGCTAAATATACACTTTGCAATAGTACTCAAATCGAAACAAAAAAAAGGTAAAATCCGATGACTTTACTTTACGTTCTTTACTAAAATTAATCAAGAAACTTACATTTTATTAGGTAACATTTTTTCGATTGTTTCTCATATTTTATAATATTTCTAAAACATCTGTAACTTCCAGAAGATTTTAAAAATCATAGAACTAATAGAAAATGTGTTAGAAAACGTTAAATTTTCAATTAAAAATACATGGATTTTCAACATATAGTTGAATTTCCTCCTCGAAAAATTTCTGAATTTTAAAGAAACCAATTGAATTTTTAGGCGAATAATGAAATTTTCAACCTAAAGAGATAAACTCTCAACTGAAAATGTGATAGTAGACTTTTCAACAAAACAGAATTAAGTTTCAGCCAAAATTAGTTGGATTTTTAACCAAGGAGATAAATTTCCAACGAAAATGAATAATCTTTAATTACAATACGTAATGTTTAAGGTGAAAATAATTTTCAATAAAACAAATACAAATTTTCAACAAAATAGTTCATTTTTAACCAAGAAATTATTCTTCAACTTTAATTATGAAACATCAACTGAAAAAATTAATTTCGAACAATAGTTCAACTTTGAACCACATAAGTAAATTTTTTATGAATTTTCAACCAAGAAAATTAATTTTCTTTTAAGGATATAGGAATTTTCCACAAAATAAATTGATTTTCAACTAAATAATAAACATTTTTAAAATTTTTAATAGGCAGCCATTTTGGATTTTTAAAATTATCTAGTAGTTTCTGAAGCCAAACAGTTTGAAACAAGTTTCAAATTAGCGGCCATTTTGTATTCTTTTTTTAATTTTGGATTTTGAGATCTGGCATTCGATTGAGAAGAAATTATTAAATTTTTTCATATAATATTTAATTTTTTTTCATTCACTTTTTGGACAACCATTGATAATAACTATAAAAAATAGCTTTGTACAGTAGGGAATACACAAAAAAATAAATGAATTAAAAAACGGATATTCAGAGGTTCCGCAAGATCCACGAAGTTCAACACGTATTTCCCATAAGAAAAAAAAAACATTTTTATACATTTTATTCGGAATTATCAATATTAGCGGAATCGAGTTAAAACTCAACATTTGTTTTCAAAATTAGCCATAAAGTACGAATAAAATACGACTTTTTTTAATATCAGCTCCATAACTTTGTTTTATATGTTTCCAAAAAAAACCCCATAAGTGAGAAAATGGGTTTCGCGCGTTTTTGGCGTTAATTATGATTTTTTGCAGTTTTTTAAATGCAAATTGTTTTTAATAGATAATATACTACTTTATATTGATAACTAGATAGTTACATGAATTATTTAAATATGTTAATATTGTTTTTAAGGAATTTCCTCTTAGAAGAGAGATAGAAAGTCGCGATTTTCTCAAAAATATTGTTAATATTATTATCTTTGAATAGTGCTAGAAACTGCGGTTTCTTTTAAAATTTTTAACGTTTCGCCCACTTTTTACTTGGAATGCGTAGAATAATTAATCAAATTTAACAAAATTAATGTTTCAAATAATTTATTATTAATGTTACTAATTTGAATAATGCTTGGAATTTGCGGTTTTTCCTTAAATTCATTACTATTTGTCTACTTTTCACTTAAAGTGAGTCAATAATTAATTCAACTTAGCAAAAATAATTATTTGAACAATTTATCATTGTTAATAACTATCTTCTTTTCTCTTAATACTAGATAGTTTCGGTTTCTTCTGAAAAGTTTAACTTTTTACCCACTTTTTACTCAGTACAGTAATAAATAATAAAAGTTAACGAACATAGTTGTTTGAATAATTGATAATTGTTTATGACTATCTTCTCTTAAATAAGTGCTAAGAAGTTTCGGTTTCTTCTGAACTCTTAAGCTTTTTGTCCACTTTTCACTTAGTGAGGTAATAATTAATGCAAGTTAACAAACATGCTTACTTAAACAATTGATTACCGTTTATAACTATCTTCTCTTAGTTTAATGCTGGAAAGTTGCTTTTTTCTGAAATCTTCAGTCTTGCCTTGACTTTTTAGTTAAAAACAAATGATAAGTAAACCTCGACAAAAATCATTTTTTAAATAGTACTGTACTTTTTTAAATGAATTACTTTTGCTCTTTCCCCAATATTTGAAAAAATAATAATTTAAACAAAATAAAACTATCGTACTCAAGAGAAAAAAACAAAGAATGGAATAAATAGGAGTAGGTGGTTGTACCAGGTCTGCAAATGACTTGCAAAAGTTTTGTTCTGAATTACAAGAAGAAGTTTATTGCAAATCGTAAAAGAAAAATTTGGAATTGCATATATATATATATATATATATATATATATATATCCACAAAAAATAAAAAGATTGTTTAAAATATATTTCTCTCTGTTTTATTATTATAGGTTCATAACTGAAAAGGCAAAGCAAAGTTAAACATTTAAGAAAAAACGTAAGTTTCTAGTGCTTATCTAAGATAGCTATGAACAATAATGAATTGCGTAAACAACTGTTTTTGTTAACGAGCATTAATTATTACCTCACTGAGTGAAAAGGGGACAAAAAGTTAAAAATTTCATTAAAAAAACGCAAATATCTGGCATTCGTATTGATGAAGATAGTTATTAACAATAATAATTTGCTGAAACAATTATTTTTGCTCAAGTTAATTAACTATTGATTCACTTCAAGTTGTAAATACCCAATTAGTTGAAAATTATAGAAAAAAAACGTAACTATCCACCATCAAGTTGAAAAATTAAAAAAAAAAACCTAAACTATCTAGTATTAATGTAGAAGATAGCTATAAACAATAATAATTTATTTAAACCATTTTTTTCCACAGTATATTAAATATTAACTCACACAAAGTGAAAAGTCGATGAAAAGTACAGATTTGGATGTGAAGTTGATAAAAACTGACACTTGACAGTTGCTATTCATGAAAATTGATGACAGATAATTGATTTTCAGATTATATATATTAAATTTGCTACTATATATGTATAATTTTCCGCCTAGCCAATTTTCCTAGTTCGACACAAGTTTATTTGAATAAAGTAACAACAAGGTATAATCTAAAGTGACATGAGGAAAATTTTATCCCTGTGCTGAGAAATTCAGAATCTGTCGACTATGAGATATACAATTTCATGCTACGAAGATCGAGAATAGTCAGTTCAAATACCATACACCATCCAAAACCACAACCTACATATCTCAAACCATTGTCATTATCTTGCAAGGCGTAACCAGACTAGGAAGTCGGAAATGCTGCATTTCCAACTCTATTGTAACGTATCCACATGTACATAATTACTCAAATATCCTCAGTTTTACACATAAAATATAATTTCACAATCTCGTAATATTGTACTTCGAGGGATGACAGCGGTTCAATTTTAGGTAGAAGAAGGGAGACTATTTTAATGAAAAAAGAGGATTAAAAGGGGATTTCAATCAATTGTTGAGAACTTTTTAAATCATATAGATATCACGTCATTTTTGTGTTTAATTTTTCTATGCAGATTTAAAAAATCGGTTTGACACTTCAGCACTTTCCTCTGATAAAAATACGTCAGAAAAAAAATCAAGAAGATCAAAGATTCAAAGTTAGATTTTAAAAAAATGGATAAAACTTCATGTTTGACTTCACAAAATGTAGTTTCATCAGTAGACGGATTATAATTCCTTATTCTCATCAATTTTTCTGACTTAAATGCGAACTGAATTGATGGAACTAAATAAGCAAATCGAACTATTTTTGGTAGAAAGTCAATTCCTTTTGCTTGAAAAGTCTACTATTATGGTTTTAATTAAGAATTTAGCTTTTGTGATTAAGAATTATATTATTTAATGAAACATTCAATCATTTGGTTGGAAGTTTAATTAATTCATTAAAAATTTAAGAATTCCTTTAAAAGTCAACCTTTTTGTTAGGAAATTCAACTATAAGCATACAAAATTAAACTATTTGGTTAAAATTTAACTTTTTCGTTGAAAATTTATATTTTCGGGTTAAAAATTGAAATGTTTTGTAGAATATTTATCTTTTTGTTTTGAATATTCAATAATTTGGTTCACATTGTTTTTCTTGATCGACTGGAAAATCTTTTTTGACAAAAAATCAACCATTTAGTTGAAAATTCGTCTTTTTTGGGTGAATGCAACTATTTTTCATTTAAGGTAGTTGTCGTTGCAAATGTCGAACATCTGAAACAAATAGTTTTTCTATAATTTAAATCATGCAAAAAATATAACTGATGATGTCATTTCAAATAAAAAATATTATTTTTAATGAAAAATGTTTGAATTTCAATAATAGATGGCTTATATTTGCGGGGAAAACATTCTCTACAATTTTACTGTTTTCAATTTTGAAAGTAGATTTTTCTATAACTGAAATCGTTCAAGAAGTTTTTTTTCAAAGAAAAGTGTTTTAAACAAATAAATATATATATATATATATATATAT
>JAABKJ010001678.1:0-30024 GCA_011634705.1 Andricus grossulariae
ATGTTGCACATTGTTTTCTCACTTTTCCCCTCAAACACCATTACCTTTGTTTTATTTACGTTAATTTTAAGGCCCATATTCTTCATGCTTGACTGTAATATTCAAATATACTTTTTCGACATTATTCGATATAATTTGACCCCATGAGTTCGAAAATACAATTTTTTTAAATGTCGATTTATATTTGTGTGTGTAACTTTTTTTATCAAGCATATCTAGAATAGTAAAAGAGCTATGCACATGTAATCTGCAAGAATTGTAGCTTCGACTGACATCCAGATCTGATAGAATTTTGAAATAGATCGGCCATTAGAAGTAGTTTTTTTACGTTTAGAGATTTCAGAAAATAAAAAAAAGTACCTTGTTTATATGAGAAAAACTTTTTTGATATTCAAAATACAACAATACGATATTATCTACAATTTTTTTTTTCGCGTCTTTCAGACGCATCGATTGACCTATTGTTGAAACTTTTATGACCTATTAGTGCCGATTTATGAACTTTAAAAAAAATGGATTATTGTGTTTAATAGAGGAAAACTTTTCCAATATCCAAAATACGGGAATACTATATGTAGTGTATTTGTTCGCGTCCTTGAGAGGCATCGATTGACCTATTGTTGAACCTTTTATGACCCACCATTCCGACTAATGAACTTTCAAAAAATCTGTGTATTCAGTTTATATGAGAAAAACTTTATTCATATTAGCAATACTATAGTACTATATCTGAAATATTTGTTCTCCTGTTCGAGACGCATTGATTGCATAAATTGAGAACCTTTCATGACCTACCATAACCTACCAATATCGTTTTCAACTTTTTAAATAAAATAAAAAAAATAAAATGAAGGAAACTCTGGTTTTAATTTGGAATATAACACTCCCGTGAGATAAAAAGTTGTTAATTGTAATAAAACACATCAATGGACACTTTGGTGGGCTCTCCGATTTTCTAAAAAGAAGATTTTCCGCAAAATAGAAACATAAGCTTGAAAAATATTGAAAGTATCCATTTTTTTCTTTTGTTAGAGAAAAACCTTCCTTTTATGATGAAGCTTTATTTGATACCTATGAGGAAGCAAAATGCTCATTAAATGAGCAGAAATAAAAACACGCATAGAAAATACATCAATGGTACTTCACTGCGGTATTTCCCCTATTTTGAGATCATTTTGGGCTGGTGGAAAAAGTGTACAAAATAGCTCGACGTAGTTTTTGAACAGCCTCTTCTTGCATAAAAGTTTGAAATCTTGTTAAGAGAATAGATTCGCGGCAAATAGATCATGAAAAATAATTATGAAAACATTATCCCTAAATGACACTTACAATATTAACAAACACGCACCAGATGATATAAATACAGAACTTAGGGATTGTCTCTATGGGACAGAATCCAACAAAAGCAGAGTACAATCACTAAAATTAATCACTCGGTAAGCGCGCTATAAAATCGATCGTTCATTTGCATACCGGATGCTGTAACAGTTAAATTTGTTTTTCATTTTCAAAATCGATTACAATCGGTCAGTACTGCGATGGCAATACTGAGCAGTAATTACGTCGTAAACAGAAGCACGAGAAAGAGTTAAATGGAAAAAGAGATAATGCTGGCAGACCCTCGGGCTTTATCGATCTTCAAAGTTGTAAAGCAAACTCAGTAGTTCTCCCGGTGCTATTGAAAGCAATTCAAAGCTGATAAGTCATTTAGATATGAAGAAATTGCATCTGCTATTTCACGGACTTAGGAGAACATCCATATGACTCCACGTGCTAAGTATATCGGCCAGAATGGTTGCGTCACTGGTCGATAAACGTCGGTGCAGTGTAAGTGGTCCGAAGGCATATAGAACTTTGACAATTCAATACGTGATTTGTCTCTCTATATTCTTTGTCTTTTAATTCACACATCACATGTACCCCCATTTAACTACGCAAACTCTATGCGAAAACAATTTTTTTTCTCAATTAAATTTGTACGTAATTTGTATTAAGGGATCGTCCGCATATTACGTGATACTCTGAAAATGACTTAACGTCACAATGTGTCACATAGGCGGGTTAAACTTTCAACAAAATAGTAGAATTTTTTTCTAAATAGCTGAATTTTGTACATAAAAATATGAATTTTCAACCAAAAAGATTAATTTTCTACCAAAAGACGAATTTTCATCAAAATACGTGAATTTTTCTACCAAATAGTTGAATTTTCGACTGAAAAAGATAAGCTTGCAATCAAAAAATGAAAAAATTGAATTTGAAGTTGAAAGACTAATTTTTGATGATAAAAAAAAACTAATTATCAACCAGTTGAATTAAAAAAAAGATGAATTTATAACAAAAAAGTTGAATCCTCAACCAATTAGATGAATTTTCAACAAACAAGATTAATTTTCTACCCAAATAGACGAATTTTGAACAAAAACATAGAATTTTTTACCAAAAAAGATTAGTTTAACAAAATAATTTCAACATTCAAATGAAGTAGTTGAAGTTTTTACCAAAAAGCTGAATTTTTATCCTACCAAAATAAATTTTCCACCAAAAAGATTAATTTTCTACCAAAAGATGAATTTTCAACCAAACAGTTGATTTAACTAAAAAATACAACTTCTCAACTAATAATGGAACAGTTATTGTGGATAAAATAGAATGTTCAAAAAAAAAAACGAATTGTTAAACAGTTTAATTTAAAGAAAAAAGACGGATTTTTAACAAAATAGTTGAATTTTTTATAGAAGAGTTCAATTCTTAACTTATAAAGGAAAAATCTTCAACCAAAAATGGAATAGCCACATTTCCAGATCAAAAAATTAATAAAAAAAAAACGAATTTCCAACAAAATTGTTAAATTTGTAAATTAATAGGTACATTGTTAACTAAATATTATAATTTTGTACCAAATACTTGAATTTTCAATCCGAACATATAAATTTCAACCAAAAAAGTTAATTTATGTGCAAAATCGATGAATTCCAATTAAAACGACAAATCTTCAACCAAAGAAATTAATTTTCGACAAATAAGTACAATTTTGAACCAAGCAGTTGTTTGTTTAACTAAAACTAATGAATTCTCAACAACACATCTAATAGTTAATATTTTAACAAAAACAGATTTTTACTTTGAATAAAAAACAGTTAAATTCAGCTAAAAAAAGACAAATTTTCAACAAAAGAGTTGAATCGCTAATCAAAAATGATTAATGTTCAAACAAGGAGTTACATCTTTAACTAAAAAGAATGAATTTTCGAATAAGAAGAGTATTTTTTTACGGCAAAAACGAATTTTCTACTTGAAACACGAATGTCCAAAACAATATGGAATAAAATTGAATACCTAGTTACATTTTTATTGAGGATAATTAATTCTCAACAACAAACAAAACGATTTTTAGCAAAATAGTTAAATTTTCAACCAAAGGGATGAATTTTCAAGTAAAATGATGAGTCTTTCACATAGAAATAAATAAAAATAAATAGAAAAAGAGTTCAACATTGAACTAAAGAGTTGAATTTTTAACAAAAATGTTTATTTGTAACCAAGAAGATTAATTTAATAACAAATAAGATGAATCATCAACAAAATACATTAATTTTCAACCAAGCACTTGAATTTTAAACTAAAATAGATGAATTCTTAACCAAATAGTTGAATTCCTAACTAAAAATAAATAAATTTGGAAAAAAAATGTCATAGTCAAGCTTTCCGTTAAAAAAATTAATTCAATATATAACCAAGAATAAAATGATTTTTCAAAAAAGCAGTTAAATTTTCAACCAAAGAGATGAATGTTCAACCAAAGAAATAAATTTCTATCGAAGTATTTCTACTCTTAACTGTACTGGAATTTTGGAAAGAGAAAGTTTTTTAAAAACATTAGTAATTGTTAGAAACTAATTGTATAAACATATAATCGACATCAGGGATTGTTCGTTTACAAAGTATATTCCTGCTCTGAAATTGCTTACTTCCATCGTTAAAATGATACTTAACCAATAAATCTAAGATCTGATGCTATTAATTAATTTTACAAACAAATGTACATCTCAGAGATGTATAGGCAGAAAGAAATCGTTTTTCTTCTAGGCTTGGTGAGATTATTATACCAATGATGTTTTCTGCAGAAAGTTTTTCATGTGTCAATATTTGCTTATTTTATAAAAAAATACACATTTTAAGCGTTATTAGGCAAAAAGATTTTCTTCTCACCCTCGAATTCAAATTTAAATCCACAAATTGATACAAATTCAGACGATTAAAACGACATATTTGGTTTTTCAATTCAAATTAGTTCCTGGCTGGCAAAATTTTGCACTGGACAGACCTCAAAAAATCCTATTGATACTTTGATGCTAATGATAATTTGGATTTCACAAAGTTATACAAATTATGAATTTTTCAGAACATTTTGTGAATTCTAAAATGTTGAATATCGTATGATTTCAAATATATAAAGCGCTGTAGAAATGTAGATGAATAATTTGGAGAAACTGGGACACTTTCTCAGAAACTCTAATTACTTACTAAAAGTTTTAACGCAGATCTTTTCATTTAATCACAGGATGTTCTGCTAAAAAAAATGCACTTCCAAAATAATTATATAAAATAGCCTTAACTCTATTTCAACAATCTGATTCAATGCAATGAATATATTAGAATTGAAAGAAAGATACTTTTATATCAGTGTAGTAGATCAATTCTGTTTGGCGTGAACTAATTTCCTTATTCCTGAAATCGGAACTTCATTTTATCTTTTAGAATTTACAAATTTTTGAATCTCGTCAACATTTGGCTTCGATAAATTTACTTCCGTTTAATTTATCTATTGAGGAAATCTAATGAATCCCAGTTTTGAAGATTGATACAATTTTTTATCCAGATAGCAACTTTGAGAACAATGAAAAAAAAGGTGGGTTGGGACAACTAGCTTTTTATCAGTAGATCTAGAATATTAGCAGCGACAACTACTTCGATGGTAAAACTGACTATAATCAGTTTCATAAAAAAATAGTTAATTCGTCAGACATGGATCTTTTACGATTTCATCTGAGAAATATAATCTCGTTATACCGGTGATAGTTCAATATAATTAGGGAAAATGCATATTAAATCTACGTGGAATCGCAGTAGAAATTTACTATGAATTTTCGAATGAAATCGTTTTGGAACAATTTTTGCTCGTGTGTCTCCATGTAACTTTACACACTTTATGGATGAAAAGAGATTAGGTTACTTAGGTAAACCTTTGAAAGTTCCACAAGTCGCTTGAATTAGGTATTTTTTATCGACGTTTCAGATTCTTCATTCAATAGGAATTCTCAAAGTTTCTATTCTCTGATTGATGGGAAATTGATATTTGATGAATAATATATTTTTTTCTTTCAGGCCTTGACACTATACCAATTTTCATAGTAAGAATTTCTACTGTAAATGTACTCAGAACTACGAATTTTATTGTTGGGCTTACCAATTCAATAGTAGGACTTACTACTTGAAGTAGTAAGTACCATGTGACGAGGTGTTTTTTATCTGTCACATAAAATTTCACCTCATTCGAGAAGAATAAACATTACCTAGAGAAAAGGATTAGTCGCGGAAAACAAATCCAGTGTGAGGGTCATCCACTCCAAAGGGGCACTCTAGGCATGAAAATGTACCTTTATTTATATGGAAATTCAATCTATTTGTTTTTATACAATCGGATCTAAATCATGAGCTGTCAAAAAGGAAGACATGGAATAGCAAAAGACCAAAGATCAGATACGTGAGGAGCTCTTTCTCTCTTTACATACGGCGCACACTCTCACTTCAAGCTTCCCAGGGATGTGGCGGACAAGAGGGATCTCCGTTTTCCACTAGAAAAACACCGGACTTCCTTTCCAGGGATAGCGCAGACAAGAGGATCTTCTTTTTTCATTAAACACCAGAGCTCCTATTCAGGGATGACGCGGACAAAAGGGATCTCCGTTTCTCACTAGAGAAACGCCAGAGTTCTTCTCCAGGGATGACGCAGACCAGAGGGATCTCTGTTTTTCAATAGAGAAACACCAGATTCCCTTTCCAGGGATGGCACAGACAAGAGGGATCTCCGTTTTTCTCTGGAGAAACACCAGAGTTCCTTTCCAGGGATGACGCAGACAAGAGGATCTCCGTTTTTCACTAGAAAAACACGAGAGTTTCTTTCCAGGGATGACGCGTACAAAAGGGATCTCTGTTGCTCGCTAGAAAAACACCAGAGTTCCTTTTCAGGGATGACGCAGATAAAAAGATCTCCATTTTGCACTAGAGAAACAAGAGAGTTCCTTTCCAGGGATGACGCAGACAAGAGAATCTCTGTTTTCACAAGAGAAACACCAGAGTTCCTTTCTAGGAATGACGCAGACAAGAGGATCTCCGTTTTTTACTGGAGAAACACAAGATTTCCTTTCCAGGGATGACGCAGACAAGAGGGATCTCTGTTGCTCGCTAGAGAAACGCCAGAGTTTCTTTTCAGGGATGACGCAGACAGAAGGATCTCCATTTTTTACTAGAGAAACACCAGAGTTCCTTTCGAGGGATGACGCAGACAAGAGGATCTCCGTTTTTCACTAGAGAAACACGAGAGTTTCTTTCCAGGGATGATGCAGACCAAAGGGATTTCTGTTGCTCGCTAGAAAAACACCAGAGTTCCTTTTCAGGGATGACGAAGATAAAAAGATCTCTATTTTGCACTAGAGACACAAGAGAGTTCCTTTCCAGGGATGACGCAGACAAAAGGGATCTCCGTTTTTCACTGAAAACCAGAGCTCCTTTACAGGGATGATGCAGACAAGGGGGATCTCCGTTTTTCACTAGAGGAACAACAGAGTTTCTTCACAGGGATGATGTAGACAAGAGGGGTTTTTGTTGTTCGCTAGAGAAACACCAGAGTTCCTTTCCAGGGATGACGCAGACAAGAGTGATTTTCGTTCTTTGCTAGAAAAACACCAGAGTTCCTTTCCAGGGATGACGCAGGCAAGAGGATATCCGTTGTTCGCTTGAGGAATACCAGAGTTACTTTCCAGAGATGACACATACAATAGGGTTCTCCGTTCTCCACTAGGGAAACACCAGAGTTCCTTTTGAAGGATGGCGCAGAATAGAGGGATCTCCATTGTTCGCTAGAGAAACATCAGAACTCCTTCTCAGGGATGACGCATATGACAGAGATCTCCGTTTTTCGCTAGAGAAACATCAGAGTTCCTTTCCAGGGACGATTCAGACAAGAAAATCTCCGTTCTTCAATATAGAAACACCAGCGTTCCTTTTTAGGAATGACGCAGACAAGAGGATCTCCGTTTTTCAATAGAGAAACACCAGCGTTCCTTTCTAGGAATGATGCAGACAAGAGGATCTCCGTTCTTCACTAGAGAAACACCAGAGTTCCTTTCCAGGGATGACGCAGACAAGAGAATCTCTGTTTTCACTAGAGAAACACCAGAGTTCCTTTCTAGGAATGACGCAGACAAGAGGATCTCCGTTTTTTACTGGAGAAACACAAAATTTCCTTTCCGGGGATGACGCAGACAAGAGGGATCTCTGTTGCTCGCTAGAGAAACGCCGGAGTTTCTTTTCAGGGATGACGCAGACAGAAGGATCTCCATTTTTTACTAGAGAAACACCAGAGTTCCTTTCGAGGGATTACGCAGACAAGAGGGATCTCTGTTGCTCACTAGAGAAACACCAGAGTTTCTTTTCAGGGATGACGCAGACAAAAGGATCTCCATTTTTTACTAGAGAAACACCAGAGTTCCTTTCGAGGGATTACGCAGACAAGAGGGATCTCCGTTTTTTGCTAGAGAAACACCAGAGTTCCTTTCCAGGGATGAGGCTGACAAGAGGATCTCCGTGTTTTACTAGAGAAACATTAGAGTTCCTGACATGGCGTTGAAACTAGGAAATCGCTAATCAGCATATTTGGCACCAATTAATAATGTGTCGGAAATGGATGAGTTAATGACACTTCTGAATCTCCATCACCGGAAGCTCCGGCAGATCGCAGGAACGTCACTGAACACTATTGTTTTTTAGTGTTCTACGCAAATTCCCGACAGACTTTTTGAACATTTTAAGTTAAGGAATTTATTGTAGAAAGGGGCCGTTATTATTAATAAACTTGGAGAATTGACGAGTTCTCCTTTAAAGTTTTGCCGCAAAGTGTTAGTGACGTACTTCCGTGAACTATATTTTTAAACTGATTTTCCGTGGTCGTGATTGGTTCAACCTTAGTACTTAGTATAAAGGAATTTTGTGATAAGCCACCCGTGACTCAAAGAGAAGGCTGTTGTTCGCGTCGCCTCCATGTAAAAATCGTCACCTCGTTCTGGATGCCGGCTCGCCTCGGTTTTGTTCCGAAATTTTTTTTTTTTATTTGATTGTTAATGTAGAAGTTTAAATTAGTCAACAAAATGGTATTCAAGGTATGCTAATCATTTGTTTTGGCAAGCGCCGTGGCGTATTTAGAATCTGTCTATTTTTTACTGAGCATCTCAAAGAATCCAGCCAGAACACTCGATCATTGTTTAGAGTGCTCCTTAGTGCGTCAATTTAATTGATTTCAGGACACGTAGAGACGTTCCTCAGCATCATTGCCTTGTGACAAAATAAAATTGCATATTATCGGGTTTCAACATTTCCGATTAGCGATTCAGTGTTTTCCTAATTCAATAAAAGATAAAGTCATTGTTCTCATTTCCTAGCCTAAAAACTTGACACGCGGTCCAATTTATGTAAAATGTATGTTATTAGGTTTAGGCTTTGATAGCATGGAAAGATTGTGGGCTTCATTATTCTAATTTAATTTGTGTTTTCAATCATTGTTTTCTTCGTTTGAATCCTTGATTTTTCTTCTGATCATTACTCAGATAAACAATCAGATTAATAATCAGTTAAATTGGGAAAACTAGCAGCAATTTGACTGTAAGAGTAACTTTCTAATTTTGAAGTTAACATGTAATCTAAGATTTTGAAGATTGTGAATTTAGAGTAAAATAAGTTTCACGAGCAGTATTTTCTTTTCAAGGCCGAGAAATACCCTTGCAACAACTGCCTGAAAATGGTAAACTACTATCGAAAGTTTTTAAGACAAGTAAAGTAGTGAGGACAACCGCTACAATCCTTATAAATGAAAGTAGAAACCACAATTATTTAAGTCGTAGCAGCACATGTAACAAATTAAAGTAGTTGGCCCTACTACTTTATTAGTTGTCCCAACGAATCTTTTTTTTAGTGACGAATGAAACTAAAATCTTGCAAGATTTAAGTTTTGTTTATCGTCACCAATCATTTTGTAAGCGTTTCCTTGAAAAATTGCATTGCGATGATGCAAAACACTTTGCAACTTTTCTCCTCGCCGAAACTACCTCTGTGCATCGTTTTATGCAAGTATAAACCGCAATGCGCACCTGCTCAACATTGCAGGCATTTTTCAACTTTTTTCTGACACGTTACTAGTTTTGTTTCACAATTTAAATGAATAATCGTTACTTTGGAATTCAGTTATCATCCCCGATATTTTATGAAAACACTTTCTCTATTTCAATTTAATTTAATTAGTTCAATTAGCTAAATTATTAACAAACTTTATTCAATTACTGTATAAAGCAAATAAATGCATATGTTATAGACGTCTTGAATTACACATTTGTTGTAAAGTTATGATCATTGGGAAATTAAAGGCAAACATGTGATGTTTTAATTAAACCACTCGCGTAAATTAGGACATATCGAATTGGAACACACGAGAAGCGAAATGTAGATAATAACTTCCAATAAAAAATCAAAAAATCAAAATAAATAGTTGAATATGAAAAAAAATGAATTCTTAACGAAAAATACCATGCATAATTAATATTTCAATAACGAAAATATTTGATTTTTAAATAAATAACAGTTGCACTTATAAGAAAAGACGGTATTACGGCAAAATAGTTAAATCCTCAACCAAACAAGATTAATTTTCAACCAATTGTGCTTTTAGCATAAAATGGAATTTCTTTGCCGAAAGAGGCGAATTTTCCGTAAAACAGTTTAATTTTTAGACCCGAGATATGAATTTTCAAAAAAGAAAATTCATTCTGAACAAAAAACTTGATGATTTATATTGAGTCTGAAAAAGATTTTTATTTCAGATAAAAAAGAGTGAAATTATTCCAAAAAATAAGAATTTTTAACGAAATAGGAAAACCTTCAATAACAACAAAAAATTAATTTTCAACCACATAGTTGCATTTTCAACGAAAAAAGATTAAATTTGTACCCAAATAGATGAATTTTCATACATCTTTTAAACCAACGCAAATTATTCCTCAAATTTAGAAAAATCTTTCAAAATTAAAAAAACTGACCAGAAATCTTGCCGACTTTTTTGCACATTTTTAGAAACCTTCGAAAATTTTTTTCAAAATCTTCAACAATCTTAATTTTTTCGTCATTCTAAATGTCTTCTAAAATGTTACGAATGTTTTCTAATACAGATTTTTACAAATTATTTAAAATTTCATTTTTTAAACTAAGAAATCACTAAAATTTTTACCAGGAATCTTAAGAAAAAGTTCATTATTCTCCTAAAACTTTCAATATTCTTCAAAAGCTTCTTTTTTCGAAATCTTCCAAAATCGACATTTTGTTTTATAGTTTATGAAACCATCTCAAGATTGAAATTATTTTCGAATCTTTTTAAAACTGCAAAAACTTTTGAATAACCTTAAAAATAACTCAAAATTGTTCTAAAAATTGTTTATTTCCTGAAAAATCAAAAAAAAATTTCTCAAATATGCCAGTTTCTTTTTCGACTTATATTGGTATCTTGAAAACCTAGAATTATTCTTTCAATATCAAACCCAAATCATTTTAAATTTTCACAAAAATCTTATTGTAGGTACCGGTAATATTTTTTGATTCTGGTACCGAAGTTCTTTATTTCACAAATATAGTGTTAATCATGAAATAAATTTACTTATTTGGAAATTTTGATTCAGTAAATCAATGGTACGGAAAAATATTATTCTTCATTAATAGCTTAATACATATATCCTTATTTAATCTGATCAAGGGATTATGATTCGAATCCTTTTGTTATTTTGAAAAGATTTCGTCCAAACTTCAAGAGCAAAATCGTTGCTCTAATTATTAAAGAATCATTCAAATTTTACATTTTCTGTTTTATAAATAAATTTCTGAAATTAAAATTACTCATTTTGGAAATGACGATTTAAAAAATTTCAAAAATTGCAAAAGAACAAAGTGGAAACGATCACTGCAAGATGCATGATTCTCGATTTCCATTCCATCAGTTTGTTTAGATAGTATTTTTCTATTACTAATTATAAATTTTCAAATATTTTTTCACTTTGAGTAAAGAATTTGTAAAGTAAGAAACTAGTAAATTATTCAAACTCACCAACGCAAGGGTTGACCCAAAGTAGCCTCTGCCAACCGACGCATTCGTACATTTGTGATATGTCCGTGCCTTTGCATGCACAAGTAGTCCTCAATTCTGTCCCAAGAATTCCCAACATAGATTGCCTACATTCCGAAGTAGGGCCAGCACATTTTTTGGTAACACTATCCACCGCACAGCTCTGCTCATAATATTCCAATTTGGACCTAAAAAAATTGTATATTTAAATATTGCTAATTTTCAAAGCGAAAGGATGGGCATTCGTTAAAGGAAACAAGTGGGTCATCCATTACCTTTATTTCTGGTTATTGCGTATTGTTTGAGATACTAAATTATAGCTCTACAAATTAATTCGGTGCCTTTACTTTGATGTTTTGTAACTCTTGGTCAAACTTGACTTTTTTCCATTCTAAGGTAGTTTTAATGGTGAAACCATGAACATTAAAATACAACCTGATAGGTGGCGGCCCTGCGGACTGAACTTTTTTCAATTAGAATGCAAAAACAATGCAATGTCTGAAATGTTCCTGCTTGGACAACATTGTATTCACTAATGAATGTTAAGGTTAAGTCTGCAGGACCGCCACCTACAGTCGAACCTGGATTTAACGCCGAATTAGGGGCGGACCTTGACGTTGAATCCAGAGACTCGGAACGATTTTGTCTCTCTCCTATTTTATCTCTCTTCTGTTGCTCTCTCTGTTTTGTCACGCCTTAGTGCACACCACACATCCCCCGCAAACGCCTTTCACGTATCCCCACGGCACGGCGTCAATTCTCGGAAGGGCAAAATCCAGGGGAGCTAAATCCAGGTTTCACTGTATTATATTTGGCTTTAAAGCTCACGGTTCGCTCTTAATAACTAACTTTGAACGGGAAAAAAATCAAGTTTGACCAAGAGTTACAAGGCATCAAAGTGAAGGCACCGAATTAATGTGCAGATACTTATGAATAAAGAAGAATAAAATTTAAATGAGTGTTGATACATTGAAGACCAATATTATCGACACAAAACATTTAGTAGTTGCATTTTCAATCAAATTCTGGAATTTTTAACCCATAAAGACTAATATTTGAGAAGTCAGTGGAATTTTCAACCCGAAAATTTGCATTTTTGACAAAAAAGATTATTTTCAGCCAAGTTAGATGAAGTTTTCAACAAGAAAGATACATTTTCTACCATACAACATAAATTTTGAATCTAAAAGGACTAATTTTCCACACAAAAAAGCCTAATTTCAAACCAAAGAAGATCAGTTCAACCAAATAGTTAAATTTTCACCAAAATGATTAAACTTTTAGCAAAATAATTGAATTTTTTACCGAATAGTTGAATTTTTCGCCTACAACAATGAATTTTCAACCAAAAAGACTAATTTGATATCGAAAGACGAATTGTCAACAAAATACGTGAACTTTCAACTAAATAGTTGAATTTTCTACTAAAAAGGATAATATTTCAATAAAAAATTGAATATCAATTTTGCAGTAAAATTTGCAGTAAAAAAACTAATTTTTAACATACAAAAAAAAACGAATTATCAACCAGTTGAATTGTAAGAAAAGACACGAATTTCAAATAGATGAATTTTCAACAAACAAGATTAATGTTCGACACAAATAGATTAATTAAAACCAAAATAGTTAAGTTTTCAAGCTGAAAAGTCGAATCGTTTAAAAAAAAGTTGTATTTCAAACCGGAAAACAAGAATTTTAAACGAAAAAATTAATTTTCAAAGAAATAATTGTATTATCAACTAAAAAAGATACATTTTTAATCAAAAATGCAATTGTTAAATTTTCAGTTTAAGAAACTAATTTTCCTCCAGAAAAAATAAAAGAATTTTCAACAGGTTGAATTCAACTAAACAAAGACGAGTTTTTAATAAAAGATTTTAATTTTTTACCAAATAGTTCAATTTTCCACTTATAAAGAAAAAATTTTCAACCCAAAATAGAATAGCTACATTTTCAGAAAAAAATTAATTTTCACAAAAAAAAAACTAAATTCCAACAAGACAGTTTAATTTTGAAATGAATAGTTTGATTTTTAACTAAATACTTTTTTTTACCAATGTAATTGAATTGTCAGCATAAATATGAATTTCCAAGGAAAATATGAATTTTTAACAAAAACGTATATTTTTACCAAACAAGTTAATTTTCAAAGAAATAGTTTAATTGTATGCCAAACTGTTTAATTCTTGACTCGATTACTAAAATTTTAACAAAAATGTTTATTTACCTCCATAGAGTTGAAGTTTTAAATAAAAGTATGAATCTTCTACGATAAAATTAATTTTAACGAAGTAGTTCAACTTCAAATCAAGTGAAAGGATGTTAATTGTGTTTTTAATTACAATTCAGATGGCCAAACCTTAACACCAATGTAAATTTCAAACCAAGTAGTTGATTTTTCTTCTGAAAAAATTAATGTTTATCAAAAAATGTAATAGAGTTAATATTTGAACAAAAGAAGATTGCAATTGTAATTATGAAACAGTTGATTCTAGGGGAAAAATTAAATAGAATATATGTGCAGTTTTTGCTTATAGTAATTTTTCCTTTGAAGATGAATGACTATATCAGTAAAATATTTTATAATTGTTATTAAATAATTGTGCAAACTACCAATAAATCGTATCAATAATTTTGCAATTCAACATATTTCTTAAATAATTCTAAAAATAATACATTTTTGAAAAAGTATGATTTCATTTGTCAAAAATCATGGACCAAATAATGACACAAAAAATGTATTTAAATAAGAAAAAATTTGCAACTTATATATTGTTTCAATACTGTGGTTTAGTTACACCCAAAAATAAAAACAAATCGTTCACACTGAGTTTAGATGTTTTTTGACTTATTTGGTCGCCATCTTGGATCAGCCATTTTTTTAATTTATGGAAACGAAATTCAGATATATATTACACTGAATTATAAAAAAATTGTTGATTTGATTTTTTATTTAAAAAAAATATATAATAAAATCAGTCTTGTAACAACAGCAGTAATTTGAGCAGCATGCTATAAAAAACTCAAAGTATGCGAAGAATTCAATCCGCGGTTCTAAATATCGAATTCTTTGCCAATCGTTTACGACAGAGCTTTTTTCACGAGAGCATTGAAATCGATACTTATTCCAGTGAAGAGGAACACAAATTAGTTTCAACCTGGAAAAGTTATATTCGCGTCCTTTCGCCTTTCTAATTGCCCTAATTACCGAAATTGGAGGCGGAATTTAAGTATTCGTTTTTCAAGCACATTTTGTGATAAATTTTCAAGCAGGTGGAGAAGCGTTTTTATTATCTAATTTAATCTTATTAAACTTGAACTGATTTACATTCCGTCTTAAATAACAAAGAACCGATTTTAATTTGTATAGCTTCAGAGAAAATTTGTAATGAATTTCAAGACAAATTATTTGAGCTGAATTTAACAAAGGAAGTTCTAAATTTTTTCGTATTTTTCTACTAATGTAAGAATAATCTCGCATAATTGGAATAAAGCTTTTAAAAACGAAAAGTTTGCCCTTTCTAGCATGAGAGAAGTTTTTATTCCTTTCTGCAGTCTCATTATGTAGTTAAACAAACTTTTTCTTATTTTGGTAGTGCCTACCTGCAACTTCTCTCGTCCCTGCAAAGTTCAGCTAAGCTGTGACAAGTTGGTATTTCTGATCCTTCTGGACGTTGAGCACATTGTGGATGCATTTTCTCTTGTGCGACCATACAATCGTCTCGTTTTCCGTCGTTTTTCCTAAAAAAAAAAACATAAAACCATTTTTATAACTGAAATAAATGTGTAATTAACAGAAATTTCGATGGTAAAACGATTACTCCAGGTAAATAATTTTTGAGGAAGAAGAAAAAATCTGCTTCAGCCGGGACTTGAACTGGGAACTCTATGAGTGGAGCGTTAACTAATTACGCTACCGAGGAATCCACTCACGGATATTAGCGTTACCGACTCAAATCCGGGCTAAAGCAAATTTTTCTTGTTCCTCAAAAATTACTCGTCCGAAGTAATCACTTTAACATCGAAATTTTTGTTGATTCAAAACTTCCAAATATTAACTAAAATACTTATATGGGCGAAAATTCAATTGTTAAAGAAGAAAAATAATTGATATTCTCCTTATTTTTAAATTAAAAAATAATTTTAAATCAATTTAAGGTAATATTTTACTTTTATCATAATTTTTTGCAACATGAACATCATTTCTAAATATAAAATCTTGATAAATAAACATCAAAATACGAAACTTATTATTATTTTAATTAAATTAAGCTATATTATTAATTTTGCATGTAAAAATATGAAAAAAATAAGAATTATCAGGATAAATAAGACCCGTGTGATTCTATGAATTTTAAAGACATATCATGAAATTCTGGAAAATGTATTAAAATACACTGAGAGCATTTAAAACCCCTCGAAATCATTAAAATCCTCGGAAATGAATGGAACCCCTTGGAATCTTTCGAAAATCGTTGAAATGTTTCAAAGATTTTGAAAATTCCTTGGAGTTCCTAAAAGTACCTTAAAATCCTTTGAAATTCCTTCCAATTATTGACATCCTGGGAAATCTTATGAAATTCTTCAAAAATTCTTCAAAATGTTTGGAAATGTTGGAAAATCAACAAGACGAATTTTCAAACAAAAAAAAGATTTTTTAATAAGGAAAGGAAAAAAAATTCCAATTATAATTCCAAGGGAAAAATAATTTTTAATACAAGATAAAAATTCCGAATAGCTATTAATTTTTTAAGTTTATTTTTTTTACGGTTACACTATAATAATTTCCCTAAGATTCTTAAGAATATTCAGAAAGTATTTTTGAGAGTTCGGATATGTAGAAAAAGTATAATTTTGTTATTTTACTGGATTTTACAAAATTTTAGATGAAAATCGAGTCTACTTAAAAAATATTTAGGTCTTCTAGAAGTTTGGAAGAACTTGAAATATTTGTAATCTTTTAAAAATGTCTTGAATTCCTAAATACCTTTTGAACTGACTTGAATTATACCTAAACTTTTGAGCTATCTTTAGAAAATAAAAAAAAGTGTCTTAAAATCGAACAGATTTTTTCTGATTTTCAAATTGTAAATTATTTTTTGACTTCTAAATTGAGGACATCTGGGTCATTCACAACATCAAGATCCCGGTAAGGAACACCGAGACAGACACTAAAATGTTTACAAATTACGCTTTATATTACGGTAGCTAAATATTAAGAACGCAATTATTTCCCAACGTTAAACAATAATTTACAATAAAAATGGTCTGTTTTATCAGTAATGTTTTGAAACATTTAGAAATCAATTTCATCATGAAATAAAATTATTTATTTGGAAATTTCCATTCACAAAATAAATGGTGCAGGAAAATCGCGATCTTAATTAAACTGAAAGTGTAAAAATTATTTTAATTGGAAGTCATGACTGAAACTCGTTAAATTCAATTTTAAAGCACTAGAGTTTTCAAGTTTGCAGTTTGGAAGTTAGTTTAAATGTGAGACGATATCAACTTGGAAGTGTTAAAATCTTCTCGAAGTTCAATTTAAAATGATTGAAAGTTACGGAAATCATATATGTGAGATTTACTCAAAATTTTCTTAAAAATTAAAATAAATTGCCTTTTCCGAGTCGCAGTTGTTGTGAATTTTGAAAACATCTTTGTTTTAAGTTTTTTGTAGTACCAAAACTCAGGCCACTGGAAAGAAAAGTTTTCTACGAGTTTGAAAATTGTAATTAAATTATCTATCAATAAAATGAAAAACATTATGTTGTTAAAAAAAACTTTCGACTTACATAAAATAATTATTGTGACAATAATTTTGTAATTGAGTTTTTAGCGTCGCTTATTTTTACCAATTTTTAAAAAGTGGTTGAATTCTAATAATTTATTATTTTAAATAAACTTATTCGTTCAAAATTTTTTCTTAGTAGCAAAAAGTAGTAGAGGCCTAGAGAATACTTTTTTTAAAAAAAAAGATCATTGAAGACAAGTTTTTTATTTGAAATTACATAATTAGTAATATTATTTTGATACTTCAAGTCATACAAGAACTATTTTTTTCAGAGACCTCTGAAAAAAAGAGTTTTTCTATTATTTTAAGTATCAAAATAATATCTCTAATGATGTAATTTAAAAAAAAATACATTTTTTAGAATAATGGCTTATTTTTTCGGAGAAAATATTCTCTACAACTCTACTACTATTTCTTAAAAATACAAAATTTCAAACAATTAACTATATTTGACAATTATTGACCTTTTTTCAAAATTGGAAACAGCAGACCTGTATTTAAGCCCTAATTTTTTTGTTCAACACGATGTTTGTTATTTTACTGCATTTTACTGACTGATACTATATGTAATTTCAATTTTGAAAATCTTAGAAAACTTTGTTTTTTCGTAGACCAGAGTTTTGGCACGACAACTATCTTAAGAAAACAAACTATAAGAAATAAAAAAATTCCATTTCTGAAAAAAGATTTTTCTTTTTCGCTCTGGCGGGAATCAAACCTCACGTCTTCCGATTGCCGGTCGGGTGCATTAGCTACTAAGCTACTAGAGAGATCGAACGCAGATACTTTTTTCAGATATACGCTCTTCATAGCAAGAGGTTATATTTTGAATACAAGTTAAATTAGAATGAATCTGTATCATCATCAGAGTTGGTATCGATCGATCATATGTAGATAACTTTCACGAACTGTGAAACTGGAAATCAACAATATCGGTCTAAGGTAACTCCTTAAATAACAGAAATTCTCAACGTCATTTTAGACTAGATGGAGTTTGAAAATTTATTCATTAAAATTTTTAATTTCTGAAAAAAAGATCTGACAAATTAAATCAGATGGAATTTGTATATATTTTTTTAGAAATGAAAAATGTTTAATTTATAAATTTTCAAACTCCATCTAGTCTGAAATGACATTGTTGATTTCCAGTTTCACAGGTCGTGAAAGTTATCTTGCATATGATCGATCGTTACCAACTCCGCTGATAATACAGATTCCTTCTAATTTAACTTGTATTCAAAACATAACTCCTTGCTATGCAACACGTATCGGCAATCGTACCGGCAATCGGAAGACGTGAGCTTAGATTCCCGCCGGAGCGAAGGAGAAAGATCTTTTTTCAGAAACTAAAAATTTTTGATTTATAAATTTTCAAACTCCATTTAGTCTGAAATGACGTTGAGGAATTCTGTTATTTAGGGAGTCACCTTAGACCAATATTGTTCATTTCCAGTTTCACAGTTTGTGAAAGTATACATATGATCGATATATAATACATATGATCGATCGTTACCGACTCCGATGATAATACAGATTCCTTCTAATTCAACTATAGGAAAGTTTTAAATGCAATTAAAGGGAATAATTATCACACTTCTCTCTTAATATTCTTTCACTAATTGCAATCAGCGGTGATAAGGAACTTCGAATAATGAGAGTAAATGGAAACAAGTTAGTTAAACGAAAAAGCCCTCAATGTTTTATCTTTCTTTCACGGTGGGACAGATACTACATAGAATTGAGAAAATCGTGAAGATTCACCGATTTATCGCACAAGGAAGTACCTTTCAAAATAGAAAGTGCACGTCTCGGAATGCTTGAAACTGTTTCGTAAAACGAGGTATTATTGTTCAACGAGCATTAAACAAGTGGATACGTATTTTATTCGTCGAATCGAGACGGGATTCGTTCAATCTCTATTCCGCAAGTTAGGAGTGTGAGGCGAGGGAATAAGAAGAAAAGGGGTAAAACGAGAGGAAAAAGACTCCAGACAAAGAATCGGGAAATGGGGGACAGAAAATAAGTAACCGAAATACTGAAAAGAGACGAAAAAGAACAAGGTAGAAAAGAAGAACCAGAAGGAAAAAAAGTTAAGAGGGTCCAAGTTTCTCGTATTGTTTCGCGGTGAAATCCACTTTAAAGTTAAAACACCTTCATTAAAAAAAGCCTTCTTTTTAGAATGGAAAGGCATTACGTTTTGGCTCTCGGAAATCCCGCAGGATTGAAACTCGCCCAAGGGAGCGTCCACATATCACGTGAGACTATTTTCAGTGATTTTTGACTCACCCCTCCCTCTTGTGACAATTTGTATCAATTTGATGAAGCACTCTTTAAAATTTCATCCTGAATATAAATACGAAATATAAATATAATTTTAAACAATCGTCGATTGAACAATAAATAATAAGAGAAAACAATTTGATACTTATATGAAAATAATTTTCATTAAATTCGCTGGACATTTTATTTTGAAGTGAAACTTCTTTTGGGAACGAACAAACCTATTCCATATCTGTCTATCTCTCTCTTACAAGTATACTTCCTCCAAATTCTCTCTCTATTCCTGTCTCTCTTTTATGCGGCAACTCGCAATTATTGCTTCAAAGACTCATCTTCGATATCCCCACTACTGCCATACTAAGCAAAGCCTGTATATGCTCTCTCTCTCTATCTCTCTGCACTCTCTTATTATGCGATCTCCTCAAAACTCATGATGATTCCTCACGAAAAATTTCAGTTTCACGTCTGCCGTATGGCCCCACTGCCACACACCAATTTTTTCATTTGAGAACATTGATATGATTTAGAGAATAACTTAGGCGGTGGATAAACTCAACAGATTAGGGACCGTCTATTAACTCTTTTTCCCTTTTTTAAAGAATTCTTTTTTGTTTTGTTTCCAAGAGACTTCCCCTTTTGTTCGCTTTTCACTTGAATTTCAACTGAAGCAATAGAATAGATCGAAAAATTGATTATTTTGTTGAAAAGTCATCTTTGCTTGTCCAAAATTTAACAACTTGGCTTAAAGTTGAACTCATTTGATTCAGATTCATTTTATGGGTTGAAGATTGATCTCCTTGGTTGAAAATTTAACTATTTTGTTGAAAACACACTTCATTTTTGGTTGAAAATTTAACTATGTTGTGGAAAACTCGTTTCATTTCGTCTTCAAAATTAATTTTCAAAACTGCAGGGTGTACAGTCTTCCCCTTTTTTCTCAGTTTCCCCTTTTTTCTTAAAATTTTCCTTTTTCTCCTATTCTCAAAAAACTGTCCCTTTCCCCCTTTTCTCTTTAAATATACAATATTTGAAAATAAAATATTTGAATTACGCGGAAAATTCTCTGAAATTAGTGAGTGTACTAATTATTAAATAATAATTAAATAAATTATAGCACTTAAATAAATTATTTATGAATTTTTCCTATTGGTTCAAAAACTATGACGAATTTGTTATATTCACAGCTTTTACTAGTAAACAATAATAAAAAATTACGAAATATAAACATGAATTTTTTACTCAATAACAGTTTTTTCAAAATGTGCAAAAAGATAATAATAATAATAATAATAATAGATCTTTATTATGTTCCACGAAATATATATACATTAGCTTACCGAAAGAGATAGACGAGTGGACCAAGAAAACATTTGATCATTTTGCTTTTTCAGAAAAAACTTTTTTGTGATTTTTTTGATGTTGGGATTTCATATTTTTTGCGATTTTGCGACGTTATAAACACCAAAAAAAAATATTTTTCATGTATAAAACATAATAACATGTTTCTTTGGCTCAAGCTGAAGAAATTTCAGGTTCGAATCAATCCAAAAAAACATATTTTTGTACATTTTCAAAAAGTTCTAAATAAGGCAAAATTTATTCTTAAATTTTTAAACTTTTGAATTGTAAGTTTGAAAAAGAGAACAGTAGATATTAATCGAATTTCAAATTTTTTCCTCTACTTATTTTGGATGTCGACCCACAAATTGCTATCCCTCTCAAACGATTCGATTAATTTTAGCACTTTTACTTCGCTGTACTGAAGTGTGTAGTTTTAAATTTACATTGAAAATATTAATTATAGTAAGTAAGAAATGACAAATCTGAGAAAGAAATATTTATAAGAAGGATGTTAAACATATTAAAATTGTATATTTAACTAATTTTTGTGCTGACTTTTTTATATCACTGTGAATGGATATCCAACGACCTAAGTATATCCAATTTTTAAAAATAAATTCTTGGATTGCAGAAATCATTGAAAATTCTTTGAAAATGTAACAATTCTCATTAAAAGGTTGTTTGTTCTTTCCGACATGTAAAAATAAATATTTAATCTTTCCCCTATTTTCCCCTTTTCCGTTCGAAAATTACCCTATTTTCCCTTTTTTGAGCTCCTTTTGCGCTGTCATCCCTGAAACTGAAAATCTTACTGTTTAATTTGTTGTTAAAAACTTATATTGTTCAGTTTGAAATTCAACTATTTGGTTAAAAATTCGTCATTTTAGTTGAAAATTCATCTCTTTGGATAAAAATTTAACTATTTTGCTGGATTTTTTTGTTTGGTGGAAAGCTAAGCTTTTTTCAAGGAACTGTAACTATTACAATTTTGGTTGAAAATTTATGTATTTTGATGATAATTCATCTTTTTGCAGAAAATTAATCTTCTTCTTTAAAGACGAAACTTTTTTGTTGAAAAAGCATCTTTTTGGCTGAATGTTCAAATCATTTCTTGAAAATTTATTTTTCGTTTTGTTGAAGATTCATGTATTTTGTTGAATATTCATCTTTTTTGTTAGAAGATTCGTCTTTTTGGTAAACAATTAACCTTCTTGGTTAAAAATTAATTCTTTTTGGGTAAAAATGAAACTTCTGGGTAGAAAATTAATCTGTTTTGGTTTAGGATTGAACTATTTTGTTGAAAAATTATAGTCTTTATTTGTTGAAATATTAACTATCACATTTTTTGTTGAGAATTGATTTGTTTAGTTAAAAATCCACTACTTGGTTTGAAGTTCAACTACTTCGTAAAAAATTCATTCTTTTTTTATGACTATTCATCGCTTTAGTCGGAGAATCACTTATTTGGACGTAAATTTACTTTTTTGTTGAAAATGTATATTTTCGGGTTGAAAATTCCACTACTTTGGTAGAAAATTGAAATATTTGGTCAAATTAATCTATTCATTTGAAAAATTAACTATTTTGTAGGAAATTAGTTCTTTTTTGGTTAAAAAGTAATCTTCTTATCTAAAAATGTAGCTGTTCCATTTTTTATTGCAAATTAACCTTTTTAGTTAAAGATTTAACTATTTTAATGAAAATTCATCTTTTTTTATTGAACTTGTTTGTTGAAAATTCTTTGCCGGTTTAAAAGTCAACTGTTTTCTGAACGATTCGACTTTTAGCTTGAAAACTGAATTATTTTGTTAAAAATTTGTCTATTTGGGTAGAAAATTATTCTTGTTTGTTGAAAATTCATCTATTTGATTGAGAATTAAACTGGTTGGTTAAAAATTCTTTTTTTTTCCTTTGAATTTAACTGGTTGATAATTCGTTTTTTTTTTTAATGAAAATTACTTTTTCAAATGAAAATTGAAATGTTCCATCTGCTAGACAATTCATGTATTTTTGTAGGAAATTCGTGTATTTTGTTAAAAATTCGTCTTTTGGTAGAAAATACTTTTTTTTTTCTAGAAAACTCATCTTTTTGTAGGTGAAAAATTTAGCTGTTAGGTCAAAAATTCAACTCTCTTGTCGAAAATGCAATTCTTTTGTTGAAAATTCAACAATTTTGTAGATGCTTCTCCTATTTTGTTAGAGTCATGCATGCAAAAAGTGTCTGAAGAATTTAATTAAAAGTATTTTCCTACTAGTAGAAAATAGTTTTAACTCGCCATTTATTGTTCGATTTAATTATATAATTAAATTTAGATTTCGTATTTTAAAATAGGAGGGGGTCAGCTTCAGTGTCACATGGCATTTTAAAGGTTTCACCGAAATATCGTAAATTGTCACAAGAGGGAGGAGTGAATAAAAAATCATTGAAAATAGCGACACGTGATATGTAGCCGCTCCCAAATATGTTCCAAGAGAGCTGTAATAAAAAGGAAACTCTCTTGCTGAAAAGGAACCGAAAAGTATACATTGTTCCAAAGGAACCCAAAGTATGGATTCTAATGCAGATTTTTTGTACATAACTCATTTTCTGCCTCGACTCCTTACGAAGATTTTGAATGTTCATGATGCATTAAATAATATTTCACTTTGGAAGATTTCATAAAGGAATTAAAATTATTTAGATTAAGCATTCTGCAAGGGAAGATAGTACACATCAGATGTGACCGTTTTTTTGGTTATGTTAAGAATACCACGTTATAATATACACCAGCCCCATGCCACTTCTCTGTGGAGGCCTGTGGAAAATATTGTCATGAGAGTTGACGATCGGTATGTGGCGGCCCTAGCTATGCAGTTGGCCTAGAATTCAAATAGTACAAGGCGAAAGTAAAAAAAAAATGTTTGTTGAATAAAAATAATTTTCTGATAGTTCTGGGTAAAAGATAATGATGTTCAAGATTTTTTTGTTTTGAGTTAAAAATAATTTGCGAAAATCGTAAAATTCACTGCTTTTAGACGTGAATCCCCAAACATTCCTTCTAACTACAACAAATTATTATTCATGCGCAATTAAATCACAAATATAATTATTTGCGTAATTCTCAAATATCCGAAAAGGAAATAGTCTGAACTTTATAGTATTTGTTATCATAAAATACAATATATACTTTATTTATTTAATAATTTAAATTCATTTCGGATTTTCAGATATTTTAATAAACGAATTATGTATTCAATGAACTTCTTATGAAGGGGGAAGTTAAAATTAATAAAATAATGCCTGAGTTATAGAATGAAATATTTTTTTTATACATATATAAGTTTTTGGTGAAAGTTAAGTAGTAAACATGCATCTGCTTTCATGGCAACTACAAATCATTAACAATTTCTTGATAAAAAATAATCCATTATATATATACCTATATATAAATTTCATATGCCGTTTTAATCACAGAATAAAATTGTCGGTCATTGCCCGGTTCGCTGACATTTTTGACGGTCAAAGAAAGTAAAAAATTCTAACTCTAAAGATAAAAATGTGTCCATTTGAATAATAAAGACTGAGCTGTAAATCATTCTAAGAAATTTCAAGCTAGAAATATTACAAATTGAACGATTACATTTTTTGTAATAATCTGAACACTTCTTAAATCAGAAGTTAAAATACTTTCATTTTAAATAGTTCAGAAATCCCTAAAAAGCTTAAAATTTTTATTTTACAATATTGAAACATCTACACATTGTTTTACATTTTTTCGTATTATAAATTAACTTTTTAATTTTTTCATACCTTCTAGACATCTTTCAAAATAATTCGAATTCTTCATAAAATTTCATTTAAATCCTGCAAAATTAAACATATTTCCTTAAAATTTTCCAGATTCATTTTTGACAATTTTAGAAATCTTTTTAAATCTTTTTAAATATTCCCTTTAAATTAATTTTTCAAAATAAAAAGTCATTTTCAATTTTTCGAGCAATCTTAAGAAAATATTTTTTATTCTTTTTTTCTTTTAAATTAGGCCGTGGGATATTTTTGTACCGAAATTTCGGTACGAATAACCAAATTTTGCTGGTGTACGTAGATACTTTGTTTAAATTATTTGAAATCATTTTAAATTTTAAATTAAAGCTAAATTCAAATTACTTGCATTTCTTGTAGGAATAATAATAGGTGTTCAATATTTATCATGCATCAAAATTAAAAAATTTGACTTGCAAATTAAATTTTTTGATATAGAACAATTAAAATTGTAACGTTCAAAGCTTAGTTTTTTGTTTAATTTTGAATATTTGATTTACAATCACTGATAGTTGAAAATTTCTAAATATTAAGCAATTGTTATTTTTACTAATTAAAAAATATCATTAAAATTCTTTTAATGAAAAATGTACGCTCAAAAATTAGAATCTAAAATAGAAAATTTGTAAGTGAAAGATTTTTGAATTACGCATTGTAAACTGAAATATATCATAATTGAAACAGATAAAAATTCAACTAATTATTTTTAAAAACTGTTGAAATCAAACTTGCACCGATTTTTTTGTGAATATTTGTAAAATTCCCGGTCAAAAAATAAATTCACTGTCACTTCCCGGTTTTTCCCGGTCTCATAAAATTGCCAGTCATTTCCCGGTCCAGCGGCCACCCTGAAAATATATAGATATAATTTTTTTATAATTTAAAGTACAAAAACGTTGTTTTGGATTATATTAAATGTACAAAGAACAAACTGCATCACCATATTTATGTTTTATATCATCCCTTAAAATAGCTATTTGCCATTTTTCCGAATACTTTTATATGTCCCGATTTACAATCAAAACAAACGCAAAAACGCATCCGTGAATGGGTGCAGATTTTTACATCTAAAAGCAGTTTTTCTCAGTTTTCTTTCGCTTAGAAGATGGCAAATGTCGCAAAGATCATTCAAAACACTCAAAAATTATTAAACATCTTCAGTAAATTACTTTTAATGTGTTATTAAATTCAATTTTATTATTTTGCCATGCATTTGTAACGATCATAGGCCAACTGCATAGCTGGCGCCAGCACACGTACACCGTCAACACATAGTACATTTTCAAATCAGAGTTCCAGGGGGCTGGAAAATACATAAAGATTTTAATTATGGACGCGTATATGAATATTTGATGTCATGCGTTCTTGAAGATGAGGATAAAGAGAACGATGAGAATGGTAACAATATCGACTGCATTACATCTAAGCCTCTTAAAAGAGCGCAACAGTATTTTGAAAGTGGCCACGTGATGGATATGCAGGATTCTGTAACTTCTACAAAAAATTATTACTGCTTTAAATCATCTGTCCAAGTATCTTTCAAGCCTATAAAATATCCTGTACAAGTCATGACACACAGAAATTCTGGCAAAGTATACTTTTGGGAACTTGTGAGTGTAAAGCAACTGCTCTAGGCCGATGTTCCCATGTCGCCGCACTTTTATACGCTTTGGAGGATTTTAGAAAAAAAATTTGAAAGAAATAATAATACTCCTTGTACAAGCAAGTTGTGCTCGTAAAACCAGGGGCGTAAGACAAAGAAATCAGTAGTCGTTGGCGAAAGACAATATAATGAAAAAAGAGTTCAAAACTCTAAAAAGGAGTTTGACCCACGAAGACCTGATACACTCTGTACAGGGACAGAGGTGAAGTTGAAAACTGCACTATTATTAGATCGTTTGAAATATCTGACCTATGAAACCCAACTTCTCACAAGTATTTTTAGCCCCTCTGCGTGGGAAGTTTCTTTGATAAAAGAATTTACTGATTACGCTTTGAGTCCTAAAAGAATCGACGTTCTTCGAAATTTAATCAAACAATTAATGAAAACTCTTGAGTTTGAAGCAGATGGACCAAAGGAAATCACAGAAGGAAGGCAAATGGCAAAACAGTGGTTCCACGTAAGAAAACTTCTTATTACTGCGTCAGAGGTTAAAAAGTTTACATTACCGAAAACTTTTATTCAATTACTTAGTCTCGTTAAACAGCACTTATGGGATGATAATGTACAAATTATGTTGAGGGCTATCCAGCATGGTCAGAGTAATGAACATAGTGCTTTTAAGGAGTATCAAGAAAGCAAGACTCCAATGGGATTTAAAGAAACAGGGCTGTGGATTAATTCTAATTTTCCAGGCCTGGGTGCATCTCCAGATGGACTTGTGTTCGATCCAGCAGAAATTCCTCCCTTTGGCGTCCTTGAAATCAAGTGCTCACATATTTTACGCGACTTGAAACCAACAGAGCTTGGCAAATTATCTGCGAAGCAGAGATCTTCATTTTCTTGTTCGCTGAATAGTGGCAAGTTATCTTTAAAAAGAAACCACCAGCATTATTTTCAAGTGCAATTACAAATGGCCATAACAGAACGTTTGTGGTGTGATTATTATTGCACCAGAATACTTCGAAATGAAAACATCAAGGAACTTAATTCCATTTACTTTAGATGTTCCTTAAATATACTTGTATTCTGTCAAAAATTGCTTTGAACACGGCCAAGGCACGTGATATTAGAGTATTATAAATGAAAATATTTTATGATGATGTTATTTACAAAATTATTTATTAATACATATTTAGTTAAAACTTAAAAATCTCGTACCTGCGTAACGTACAATCTTTCATTAGTTTTTAGATCTACATTAAAATTAAGAAAAAAATCAAACAGTTCGATTTAATTTAAAACAATGTACAAATATGCTCCTCACATTATAATAATGTTTCTTATTACCTTTTATCACTACTTTGTTCAAATTACCATTAAAATTATGCTATACATTTAAAAATGTGATCTCAGAAATCCTCCAGCTTTAATTAAAACCATTGTTTGAAACAGTAGTCACTCACTACCCCCGTAATCATAGCAGCGGTTATGATGGTAGTCTATAAGTGCATAGAGAAATATTTTATAATAAAAATGTCTTTAAGATTTCGTTTCTTACAGAGTGATAAAGTTTATGGCATTTAATAAATTTGTAATATCGCGCGACAAGTCTAATTATTAATTTTCTTTTTAGAAATAAATGCAACGCAAATAAAGTTGAATTTGCTTACAATCATTCTTTATGACTGCAACTGACTATGACTAACTGACTAAATGACTTTATGTCTGCAACTATTGGCTTTTGAAAATTTACCAAGCATGCAATTACAAACGCCATTTGGAATAGCATACCTCTCAAAACTTAAAGGAATAGTATTCTGCAGAATTCTAAATCTTTTCATTATATTCACTGCATGTTCTACGTAAATTCTCTGTTTTGCAATAAGTTTCGTTTTTACTTCTTCCGAAGCTGTTAAACGTGACTTCTTCCTCAAAAAAAGGTGGTATATATTCAACTGAACCTTTTTCGAACCTAAAATATCATCAATCGTGAAGCCTCTATCAGCTAAAACTAAATCTCCTGGTTCTAATAAATCAACCAAATGAGAATCTATAACTATCACAGAAAAAAACTAAAGTAAAAGTTTGCTGCATGTAAAATTTTCCGCTGTTAAAGTTTACATGCCATTTGGCGAAAGATTATCCTACGATGGAATAAAAGCTGTCGTCTGCTACAACTTTAGCAGCGCAATGGAAAAACGACAAAGTATGAGTGAATTCGAGCTATAAATCAGGACACCAGATTTAAAAAAACTTTTCGCTTACTTAATTTTTATTTAGAAATGATAACTCAGCGAAAAAAAAGAATTGATACGGATTGGAGCGAATTAACATTTTTTTAATGCGCATGAATCCCGTTTTCTGATTCGTTCCAATGCATTGAGACGCATTTCGATGCATTGAAACATCGCGAATTGAATGCGTGTGAATTCATATGAATGCGTGGTCAAGGTCAATGAAAAAAAAAAATTAATAAAATGTGCATGCGACGAGACTTGAAACAGCGATCCCTCGTATATCAGCCCAGAGTACCCGCCACTGAGCTACGAGACAATTTACTAAATATTTACAATAAATTCTATATGCCGCGCACGTTGGTTTTTCTGTTACGGATTAAATTGTATAAATTAAAACTTGCTGAAATTCGCCGTGAAGCATTGGGATGTATTCAAGTGTGTCTTTTACCTGATTTTACTCTCACGAATTCAGACGCATCGACCAATGTTGGAGCGTTTGCGTGCTGATGCATTGAAGTGTATTCGTTGACTTCAGACTTTTGCACCGTACTTGTACGTATAGAAAGACTCAAAATTGAAATACCATCTTCACGAATTTACACGCATTGACACATAGGTCCAATGCGTCATTGTCGCAAAGCGGAATTTGCAGGCTGTCTTAGTCTTTTCAATTCAATTCCTATCAATACTTTCTTTTTTGCTGGGAAGACTTGGAAAAAAAAGTTAAAATGTGTTGCAGGCAAATTTTGGAACGTTTAAAAATCAAATAGATTAGACTATTGTAAAAGAACCAGAACTTATTTTATACCGCTGAACAAAAAGAAACTGACAGCCAGGAATCGCTATTCTGCTCCAATTTAATGAAGGTAAAAGACGGTAGATAGCGCTGGCGTCGTAATTCTGGTTACTTTTCGAATAAAAATTGAGCTATAATGAGGTGAAAGATTTTCCAGCCAAGGTTAAAAATAGGAAATTATCTTCGATTCGTGTAAAGTTTAACCCGCAAGCTTATTATCGTTGAAGCTAATCTTTCACTTAGAATCGATGTAAACTTTATCTTTCGTTTTTTCTGTGCCACTTTCAACCAAGTAAGACGACTTTTCTACTATGAAAAATGAATTTTTTAATCCATGAAGGACAAAATTCCATGAAAAAAGTTGGATTTCCTTCCAAAAAAGATAAGTTTAACAAAATTATAGCATCTTTAAGTAAACAATTAAATTTTCAACAAAATAGTTGAACTTTTAACTCCACCACGGTCCCTGTAGACTCTCCTCCGTATCTGTGACTGACCAATGAAAAATAAGAGGCCCGAACAGCGGGAAACCTTGAATTGAGTATTGTTTCATGACGTCATGGGAATACGTCGCACGACGTTTCGAGAAAATATTTTATTATTATTATATCATTAAGCCGTTTCCCTTTCGGGGTAGGCGTGAATTGCTAGGTCGGAAAGTAGTGATGTGTGGATGGGTATATAGGTGAAGGGTAGATAGGTATATAGGTTTAAGGTATAGATATTTTAGA
>JAABKJ010001679.1:0-30021 GCA_011634705.1 Andricus grossulariae
GAGACATAAGAAGCCATAGAAACACGAGAGCTTGCATGAAAAAATGCATGGACGTGAAGGAAGCTAGAGTAGTATGCTAGGACCGAAAAGTTTCGCGACAAATAGTTTATAAAAATAATGTGAGTAGAGTGAATGACGCCGGAAACAAAGACCTTGGATAATAATGGGCGCAAGTGGGGAACCACACATAACAATTTCGTGAGGCTCTCCACGCTGGGTGATCGCTAGAGAGATTGATCAGCAACCTGGGTCGGAGCAGTTTTGCGGAATGAACGTGTTATTCAAATAAATATCACGAGAATTCTAGATCAATCTAAAATATCCATACATAAATATATACTTATCCACGCATTACTACATTCCAACTGAGCAATTAACGCTTACCCCGAAAGGGAAACGGCTTAATGGTATAATAATAATTATAATAGAAATATATCCAGTTTCTTCCCAAGTCGAAGGACAAGCTCATTTAGTTTGAATTTTCTCTTGGATGAACTGAAAAGTGACATTCGCACGAGTATCCTGTGTTTGAATATTTGTATAATTTGTTTCATTTATTAAAAGAAATGAAGTCGGGTTCAAAAGTCGAGGCACCTCACTTCTTTTGATACCAACTCGCTAAAAAATATTTGTACTGAAAATTAAAAAGCATTTGCAAGTTAAGTCTTTTGAATAAAACAACATGACCACTTTTATCCTAAAAAAATTTTGTCAATAGTTAATGGGCAAAATATTTAAAAAAACAAGGTTTTTCGTTCTCCTTTTCCAAGCTTCGACTTTCATCTGTTTTCAGAAAGCGGTTGACGTTAGGAACGAGTGCAGATCAATAATTGAATTTATGCTAAAATCATTGTTACGCAAGAAATATCATTTTGAATGTTTTTGAATTTAATTATTTTTGGCAAGTGGATGGCACAGCGGGACAAGTGGGAGAAAAAGTACCTTTTTGATGACAATAGTAATTCCAGAAGCAAACTGACACCCCTGAGTAAACGTGACAACAGAGATACTATTGTCATCGAAAGGGTACTTTTTTCTACCACTTGTCCCGCTGTGTCGCCCACTTGTCAACACTGATTCAAGTAAGAAATATCAAAAATAATATTTCTTGCGTCACGATGATTTTATTATAAATTCAATTTTTGCACTGTACTTGCATCATAAAACTGCATATTTAGACTCATTAAACGGCTTCCTATCTTCATTTGTTCTCAAGATAAAGTATTTATAAATAAATCCCCGTAAAAAGTAAATTATAAAATATTTCAGAATTTAGAAAAATTTATTGCAATAAAGAATGTTGAAAGAATATCTTTGAACTTTTCAAATTTTCCCTAACCTCATCATATTTGCGGATAGAAAATTCAACTGTTTTGTAGATAACTCAGATCGTTGATTGAATAATCCAAACAGTTTTTTTTTTTCATTTATTTTCTTGAAAATTCTTATTTTTTGATAGAACATTAATCTTCGTGATGAAAAATTTATCTTTTTTGATTGAAAATTCAACTACTTTGTTAAAAGTTCAACTCCATTGTTAGAAATTCCCTTTTTTGTTGATGATTCATAATTCTAGTAGAAAATTCATATCTTTGACTGGAAAATAATATTATTTGTTGAAAATCCATTCTTTTGTTGGAAAGCAGTTTGTTAAACTGATTTAACCATTCCATCTTTATTGGAAAACTTGTATTTTTTAGCTGAAAATTCCACTATTTGGTTGGAAATTCATATATTTTGTCGACACTTTGTGTTTTTGTAGAAAATTATTCTTCTTTGCTGAAAATTTATCTTTGTAGGTTAAAAATTCAGCTGTTTGATTAATAAGTGATCATTTGACAAATGAACTATTTATCTGAATATTATTCTCTTTTGCTGGGAAGTTAAATTATTTGATTAGGATTGCAACTGTTTGGTTAAAAATTAATTTTTCTTGTTGAAAATTCGTAGTCTTGGGCTGAAAATACATCTCTTTTAGTAGAAAATCTTTTTCGGTTGAAAATTCAACTATTTTGTTAAAAATATAATATACAAATATATGAACTTGAAATCTTCGGAATTTAAAGAGTTTCACATTGAATTTAAAACGGTAGCTACATTAATTTTATTTGAAAGAATTTATTCGCCTATTTCCGTGCAAAATGACCCAATTTTCCCTATTTATATATGTTTTCAAATTTCATATGAATTTTCTCTAAATTGTTGTTAAACTTGAAAAAATAAGAAACTTCCCAATGTTTTCGACTGTATCTTCATCATTTTTCACTGCAATAAAATGAACTATCTATAGTTAAAAAGATGTATTTTTGTACTTAAAAACGAAAAAATAGTGGAAATCGAACGAAATATATATATTATTATGATTATAATAATAATAATTATTATTATTCTTATACTATAATCAAAATTATCATGCTCATTAGTCGAGAATTTTCGTAGGTGGAAAGCTGTGAACACATTTATCAGAATTTGGGATTTATAATTAATTGCATATTTCACAAAGATCTGTTCTAATTTCATTCGGCAAACTTTATAATCTCACTCAGTCCAAAAGTGTCAACCATTATGATCCTGAATGGTTTAACAAACTTTCATAACAAACTTTTCTCTTTCTGGGGACCTAAATTTTCTTCTTGAAATTGCTCTCTGGAGTATTAACCTGAAGTTTAAGTTGCGGCTTCGGAAAATTTGGAACTAACGAATCAATAGTTTCAGTTAGACTGTTTTCCCGAAGGGATTCAATGAAAAACTTTGAAAAAATGACTTTATTCCATTTTTTTATAAAGAAATACTTATTTTACTTTTGTATATGTTTCAATTGTGATATTTTTCAAATTACATTCTTTAAGATTACAGTTGGAGTTTTAGTTTTACTTCAAATGTACTTTTTAAGTGTATTCTCGCTTATCACTTTCTTCCTCTTCTTTGAATTACTTTCTTTTTGAAGAAAAGTTTGCTAAAAACTTCTGAATTGATAAAGTTGGAGGCGCAAAAACTAAAAAGAATTTTGTAAATCTTCAAAATAGTTAAATCGGGATTTGCCTAACTTTGAATGGTTTAAATTACAGATTATTGCTAAATTTTGAACGCTTCAAATTCAAATAATTTATTTTATTCTTTTAATTTACTTTTTTATACTGTGCAAATTTTACACAATTTCGAATATTTATTTGAAATAGTAGAACTTTGAAAAATAAAGCTCAAGATTCTAAATAAGACTTGATTGGCTTTCCATTACTTGAAGTTGTTTAAAAAACATTTGTGTTTTCAATGCTCTTATGCAATTAAAAAATAATTTTCTAGATTATCCAATAAATTATTAAAAATATTATACATATTTGATGTTATTGCTTCTCCTTGAAAATTGCTATTAAAAAAAAATTATATAAAATTATAATAAAAAATTATTATATTTCGAAGATTACAAATTTTTAGACAATTTACGTTTTTCAGTTGTTTTGCGTTTTTTCACCAGAAACCAACATTTTAAAACAAACATAATTAGATTATATAGGTTCATTATTTTGTGCTTATTTTATGTTATATTAGGAATTTTAACAAAAAATTGGTATAACAAAACAAACATTTTTATAGCTTGAACAGTATTGGCATTTTTAAATAGTTCCAGGCATATTCACATTTTTCGCTTGAAATTAGTTATTTTAAACAAAAATAGAAAAAAATAGAGTTTGAAGAAGATTCACAACTTCTTTGAATTTTAGACTATGTTAATGTTTTACATCGGAAATTAGTATTTTTATTTTTAAAAAAATGAGATTTCGAAGAAGATTAAAAATTTGTTTTATTGCTTCTAAAATACTCTCAACTTCGGCTGCGCACATTGAGGTAAAAAAATTTTATTTAAAAATTGTTCAAAAAATTTTTATTCAAACAATTTGTTTAAGTACCTGAGATACGGAAGAACTAATATCGCCATTCGATTCTGGAAAAATAATTACATAAAATCTATGCATTGGACAAGTTTTTGCTCCATTCAATTTGTTACATATAACATGACTATATAACTGCGTTTATGAAAAAATGATATAACACATAGAATTTATGTAATTTTTTTTTGTGTCAGTCGAATATCGCTATTAGATATATCTATTATATATATAATATATTATTATATATCCGTATCCAGCATTTTTCAACAGTTTTTCTAAACAATTTCCAAGAATCTTGAAAAATAATCTATTACTTTTTGCGCTATTAGTTTTCCAAATATTTCATTACAAAGTAAGTTTTTTGAAAAATGAAAAAAATTGTAATTTTACACTTTTGAGCGTTCTATTTGTCTTGTAACATGTTTTACGTGTTTTACTGATTCCTTTCATGCTAATTAGAGTTTGTGAAAACAATTGAAAAAATTTAATGACTTTATTAACTTTTTTGTACTTTTTTTTATATATCTATAGAGCTCTATCAATTCTCGAATTTTTTTTTGCTTTCCTGAATATTTTCTTCTCACCTGAATAGTTCTGATGTAACAGTATTTAATTTTTCAACAGTTATTGAAGGTTATTTTAACGTTTATCAGTGGAAATCGGCTTTCTAAAACAAGAATAATTCAATTTCATAGAAGATGTACAATTTGGAACAATTTCTTCTTACTGTTATATTTGCGTTTTTTTTTCGAAAATTTATATTTTCAATTTTACAAACTATGAGATTTTTTAGATTACCATTGAGAATCATTTAATAAATGATTTTTGTACAATTGGATTTCAAAGAATATAACAATTCTTCGAAGAATTTCAGAATATGCTCGCGTTTTTCACTGAAATCGTTACACATTGTATAACAGATTTTTTTTCTACCTAATTTTTTCTTGTATTAGATTAAGAAAAATATTCACAATATTCAAACAGTAATAGATAGTCAGCATTTTTCTCCTGAAAGCGGTTATTTTGAACATAAATCATTGGACTTTAAAAATCAAAATTACATTTTTCAACAACAGTAGGTTATGCTAGTTTATCAAAAATACTATCCTTGCTTCTTTTTTCTATTATATATTACGAAATACAAAAATGCTGTAATAATAATAATAATTCTATATTTTAAGGTAATTTTCGTACCAAAAAGTATGTCTTTGGAAAAAAATGTCTGTTTTCAAGAATTGAAATAACATTATCAGTGACTTTTGATGAAATTAAATACATTATTTCATAGAAAGAGTGTAAAACACAAGAAATGATGATTTTAATAATAGCTTTTGTAATTGAATTTTTTCTTACTTTTGCTTGTCTTTCCAATTAAGAAAAAATTTAGTTTGAATAAATCATGGCTTATTATTCGGACAGAACATTTTCTACAACTCTTCTGATTCCAATTTCAAAAGTAAGTAAATAATCTTCAAATATAGTGATTTGTTCGACAAATGTTTATTTTAAAAAACGTTTTCTAATAATTGTAGTCGTAGATAAATTTACTTTTAAAATTAGAAACAGTAGAGTTGTCGAGAATTCAGTTCGAAAAAAGATGGCTAAAATGAAGGTTTTTTGTAAGTTTTAGAATTTTTTAAATAAAAATAATTATTTTTATTTGAAATTACACCAACAGTAATATTATTTTGATTCCTAAAATTATAAAAATACCATTTCTTTCAGAGATCTGAGTTTTTGGTACGACAAGTTAAAACTAGATCTATTTAAAAAAATGTCATGTTTAATTTCTTTATTTTAAAAAACATTCGATTGCAAAGTAATCTGTGGATCCAGCGATTCTTAGGAATGAAATTCAAGGTCTTTTCCATAAATAAACAAACAAAAATTATTATAAAGTATTTAAAATCTTTGTGAAATCTTGAAATTTTTGGAGAATCTTTCAGAAATCTTTTGGAATCTTTTAAAAAATTTTAAACGTTTTAAAATCTTTGGAATCTTTAAAATTCTTGGAATCTTTTGAAATCGTTTAAGATTTTGGAAATGTGTTGAAATATTTGAAATTTAGTGTACTGTACTCTTTTTAAAATCGTTCAAGTTCTTGAATTTTTTTGAAATATTTATCTATTATTTGAAATAATTGTGATATCTTTTGAAATCTTTATGAATTCTTAAAAATATGTGTTGAATCTTTTGAAATCGTTTAAAATCTTTGCACTGTTTTAAAATCTGGTGTACTGTACCCTTTTTGAATTCTTGAAATCTTTTGAAATCTTTATGAATTCTTTGAAATATTTGAAATCTTTATGAAATCTTAAAAATATTTGCGAAATCTTTTTTTAAGCTTTGTGTGTGAAGTCTTTCGTGTTCGTTTGAAATCATTGAAATCTTTCGAAATATTCTCAAATTTATTGAAACCTAAAATCGTTAAAAATCTTTGAGATTTTTTGAAATTTCTGTAATATGGTGTACTTTTTTCAAATCTTTGAAATTCTTGAAATCTTTTGAAATCCTTATAAATTCTTTGAAATATCCGTGACACCATTCTGATATCTTTTGCATTCATTCAAAGTCATTGTAATATTTTAAATCTTTAAAAAATTTTTGAAATCATTCAAAATCTTCGAAATATTTTGAGATCTTTGAAATCTTTCTGAATTTTTTTAAATATCTTTGAAATCTTTCTTCAATCTTTGTTTGTGGAATATTTTGCATTCGTTTGAAATCATTGAAATCTTCTGAAATGTTCTCAAATTTGTTAATACCTTTTGAAATCGTTTAAAATCTTTGAAATGTTTGGAAATGTTCGAAATCATTTGGAACCTCCTTAAAATCGTTAACACCTTTCAAAATGGTCTCAAGTCTTTGAAATATTGTGAAATCTTAGAAATCTGGTTTATACCCTTTTCAAAATCTTCAAAATCCTCAAACTGTACTCTTTTTCATTTCTTTGAAATTCTCCAAATCTTTTAAAAGTTTAAAAATCTTTGTGAAATTGTTGTGAAATCTTATGGCCATGGCTCATTCTAATTCTGAGACTTCATTAACATCGAAATTCTTAACTAATAACTTACATTAAGTATTACTTCACCAAGTGAAAAGTGGATAAAAAGTTTATGAGTTTACAATAACCTTAACTTTTTAGCACTTATCTAAGAGAAGATAATTATAAACAATTATAAATAGTTGAGGCAACTATGTTTGTTAACTTGCATTATTTATTACTATACTAAGTAAAAAGTGGGTAAAAAGTTAAACATTTAAGAAGAATCCATAACTATATAGTATGAATAAAGAAGAAGATAGTATTAAACAATAATCATTTTTGCTAAATTGAATTAATTATTAAATCACCCTAAGCGAAAAGTAAACAAATAGTTGTAAATTTCAGAAAAAACCGTATCTTTCTAGCAGCATTCAAATCAAATATTATTAATAATAGTGATAAATTGTTTGAACAATTAAATTTTTTAACATTAATTAAATATTACCTCACTCTAATTGAAAATTGGACAAAAAGTAGAACAAAAATAGAAAAAACCGCGACTTTCTATCTCTATTCTAAGAAAAAATGGCTAAAAACAATGAAATCATTTTAAAAATGTATGTAAACATCTAATTATTATCAGTATAGAGTAATATTTTATGTATTAGAAAGAATTTGCATGAAAAAACGCAAAAAAATCATAATTAGCACCAAAAAATCGCGAAACCCATTTTTACATTTATGGGTTTTTTTGGGGCCCTATGAAACATACTTATGAGGGTGACATTTGAAAATAATTATTATATTCGTATTCTACTGCTATTTGTGAAGTGAAGTGTTGACTCGAACAAATTTTTAGGCGATATGCATGAAAATTCGAGGAAAAAAATTAAGACCACCCTACTACACCACTGTATAGAACGGTCTCAGTTATTTATTATGTTTTTCAGTTACTTATCAAGGAAATGAGTAAATAAAGGGTGAAAGTCTAAGAAAGAAAAAAAGGGAGGGTGAAATAAGTGGAGCAAATCAAGAATAAGTAGGGTATATACAAAAGGCGAGGGTTAACGCTTCATTTAGCAAGCGGTTTTATTCAACGCAGAGCATTAGAGAAAAGGGTACCTACTTGGATAAGCTAAACCTACGCAACATAAGGGAAAATAGCCTTAGGTACTTCAATTACGGACCCTTTTTTATACGTTCGCCTTTGCATCTGATCGAATTTTATTTTTACAAAAAGTCACATGAAATGCCGGTAGCCTGAGATAAATCAGCAGAATTTATAGAGGCATAAAATTCCTTGCCGAAAGAGAGAATAGGAATCAGACTTCTTTGATGTTTCCCAAAATAAATGCGATTTTTTTATTTAAGGTCAAACTGAATCAAAAAAAAATGTAAGGGGGATTTTGAAGGTTGATCAATCGCGAGACTGATACTCAATTACGTTTTGGGAGTATAAAAGTTTTTTTAAATCGGATGATTATTATACTATATATTAACAGAGATAGACGAAAAATTTGTATCGATACATAGATATTGGAATTCAAGACGATGAAAGTCAAAAAAATTATTGAGAATTTTATTTTTTGTTCATTTTCCGATAAAATTGATTTTTAGTACTTAGAATCCTAGATTAAGTGGAAACTAGATATCAAAAAATGATTTTACATTAAAATCTAACGAATATGTTATTTTTTGACATTTGTCTTATTGTTTAAATTAATTATTAAAGAGGATGTGTTTTTCTATTAAGGAAGCAAAGATTTTTTTAAACTTGACACTTCGCTGATCCAACAAAAAGTTTAAATACGTGTTGATACATTGTTTAATTTTCGACAACAAAGTTTATTTTCAGCAAAGACAGATGAATTTTCAAGCAAGCAAGGTGACTTTTCTACCATTGAAGAATGAATTTTCAATCCAATAGGATGAATTTGCAAAGCAAAGCAGTTGAATTTTCGACAAAAAAATGACTTAAACAAAATCAATTCACTTTCAACGAAATAGTTGAATTTTCAAGATTAATTTTTTACGGAAAGGCGCATTTAAAAAAAATTATTGTATTTTTAACTCAAAAACATAAGTTTTTAACGAAAACTGGAATAGTTAAATTTTCAGTTTAAAATATTACTTTTCAGCAAAAAAAAAAGATCTTTTCATCAATTGACTCCAACTACAAAAGAATAGTTTTTAACAATCCGGTTAAATCTACAACCAAAATGATGAATTTTCAACCAAATAGATCAATTTACTACCCGAATAGACGAATTTTCAACAAAACACATGCATTTTCTACTAAATAGTTGATTCTGTAACTTATAAATGATAAATTTTCAACCAAAAAGTGGAATAGTTAAATCTCTGATAAAAAATTAATTTTCACTAACAGAATAACGAATTTCTAGCACAATAGTTGAATGGTCAGAGTTTTTACTATAAAGCTGAATTTTCAAAGATTAATCATCTACCAAAAGACGAATTTCCAACGAAATACATGAATTTCCCACTAAAAAATATCAATTTTAAACGAAAAATAAAACAAAAAAGAAACGAATTTTTAATCAGTTGAACTCAACTAAAAAAGACGAATTTTTATAAAAGTAGTTAAGTTTTCAATCAAATAAGTCGAATATTTAGAAAGCAGTTGACTTTGAAACTGAAAAAAAAAATCATTTTTAACATCAAACCTAATTTTGAATCAAGAAAGATGAATTTTCAACAAAATAGATTAAGTTTGAACTAAACAAGATGAATTTATTACCACAAATAGAATCGTTAAATTTTAAGTTGAAAAAACTGGAAAAAAAACATTTAACCAATTGAATTCAACCCAAAAAGACCAATTTTCAACAAAATAGTTGACTCGTCAACCTAAATGATGAATTTTTAACAAAGAAACATTATTTTCTACCCGAATGGACTAATTTTTATCAAAATACATGAATTTTCCACTAAATAGTTGAATTTGCAAGTTATAAATGATAAATTTCGAAGCAAAAATGAAAAACATACATTTTCAGAATGAAAATTAAATAGTTTAATTTTATTACCAAAGTATTTGAGTTTTTAATGAAAACTATGAGTTTTCAACAGAAAACTTGATTTTGTATCAAATACTTAAATTTTCTACGAAAGTGTTGAATTTTCAAGCCAAAAAGACGAATTTTCAACAAAACAGTTAAATTTTCGACATAAAAAGGTAACTTTAACAAAATATTCGAATTTTCAACAAAATTATTACATTTTCAAGAAAATAGTTGAATTTTTACCAGTAAGCTAAATCTGCCACCAAGGAGATTGATTTTGTATCAAAACACGAATTTTAAACAAAATTGTTGAATCTTCAACCAAAATGATAGATCTTCAACAAATAAGATTAATTTTCTTCCCAAATAGACGAATTTTCAACAAAATACATGCATTTTTTTTAAATTGTTGAATTTTTAACCAAAAATATGAATTATCTACAAAACAGTTGAATTTTTAATTTAAAAATATGATTGTTAAATTACAGAACTAATTTTCTACCAGATAGTGGAATTTGAAACTAATCAATGATAAATTTTCAACCCGAAAATATTAATTTTTTGAAATAAAATTAATTTACGACCAAATAGTTGAATTTTCAACAAAATAGTTGAATCTCCGACCAAATCAGATAAATTTTTATCCGAAGCGTTACATTTTTAACCGAAAAGGATGAATCTTTAGCCAAAAAAAACAAACAGTTTTCAATTTAAAATATCCATTTTCAACAGAAATGAAATATTTACATTTTCAGGTATAATAATAAATTCTCAACCAAAATAAAACGGATTATCAGCAAAATAGATATATTTTCAACCACAGAGATGGATTTGCAATTAAATTGAAGAATTTAAAATAATAAATTTTCCACCAAATATCAGAATTTTTAACTAAAACAGATGAATTTTCAAAAACATACATGAATTTCCAACCAAGTTTAAATTTTTAACTGAAAAAGATGAATTTTCAAGCAAACATTAGAATTTTTAAATAAAAAAGATAAATTTTTATTAAAATATGGAAGAGTTAAATTTTTAGTTAATCATGAATAATACTAAACTAATTATAAGACAAATTTTCAAAAAAGCATTTCAACTTTCAACCAAGTGGTTACATTTTTTAGCAGAAACGGTGACTTCTTAACAAAATAATTAAACTTTCAACTAAACAGCAGAATTTCTAATCAAACGAGATGAATTCCGAACGAAAAATATAATGGCCGACTTTTCTACAACAACAAAATTACCTTTCAATGAAGAATAGTTGGATTTTCTTACAGAAGAAAAATGAAAATTATTGAAAAAAAGGAGAGAGAGCAAACTTCGCAAAATTCGTAAACTTCCTTAAAATTTATCATCAGAAAATATACGAAACCTCCCTGAAATTTAAATTATATCAATGTTCTCAAATTAAAAAAAAAATTTCTAAAGAATTTATTCAAAATTATTCACATACTAGTATCAAATAGTTTAAACTCATTATTAATTGCTCAATTGACGGTTATATGATGTAACATTTGGATTTCGTATTTAAAAATAGGAAAAAAGTGTTACCAAAATCATAAAAATCCATCATATTTAGGTTCAGGACATCTAAGTGGAAAAAATCGCCTTCTCCGTAATGAGAATTACTTTTAAAGGGGGTGTTAAAAAATTAGTTATGTAAGGGCTATTCTCAAAAACGTCTGAGAGGGATCTTAAATCGACATTTTTAAGTCGAAAATTTTTATGAGCATTTAGGATCTTCAAGATTCTGGTCGTCCCTATTATATTAAAAATTATTTTAAAGGTACCTAGTTTGATGATTGTAAGTAACCTCTAGAGGAAATTTTGCATGAATAGTTTTCCCTTAAAAATTATATTGTACTTTAGACAGGATGTTTAATTTGCATGAAAAACGGTTAATGTAACGAGGGCTACTTTTTAGGATCATTAGATGAAAAATGAATTAATTTTTTACTAATTTTCATAAAATTATATATGGCTAGAATATTATGTAGCGAGAAATATTAAAAAAATATTCTGCACGACATTCGTTTGATTTTACTTTGTGTCCATTCGTTTTAAAATAACAAGCACCTGTATAAATTAAAAAAATAAATGAAATGAAACTTTTCATGCACTTTATCAGAAAACTTATTTAGGACTTGTAAAAATTTGATAGAAAATTAAGTGGGACTTTCGCATTACTTACAAAGTCCTGGTGAAATGGGACATGTTGAGAATATAACAGAACTGTGTATGATGGATATGTTCGCGTTTTTGAGATGCATCAATTGACCTATTGAACAAACTTTCATGACCTTCCATGACCTACCAATACCGTTTTTTAATTTTTAAATAAAACTATTAACCTTCTTTATAAGATGAATTTATTTATATTGGGAATAGTACATTACTATATTTGATGTAATTGTTCGCGTCTTCAATACGCATCGTTTGACCTATTGATGAACTTTCGATAACATTTTATGATCAAACAATAGCGAATTATAAAGTTAAAAAAAATTAATATTGTTTATATGAGTAAACTTTTTTTAAATTTGGAATATAATACAACCGTAAGTTAAATAGTTGTTTCTTATAACAGAACACATTGATTGATATTTTGATGGTGTCTTTGATTTTTTGAAAATAAGATTCTCGGTAAGACAGAAACATATTCTTGAAAAATATTAGAAGCGCCCATATTTTGTTGTTGCTAAAGAAAAAACTACCTCTATGAGGAAGCCAATTTATTTGATACAAATGAGGAAAAAAAGGGCATATAAAAGAGTACAGATAGATACACCCATATTCGCAGCGGTATTTTGTTTCTTTTGAAATAATCGGTTATGATTTAGTAAAAGCCTGTCTCTAAACATTATTTTTAATTATATATTTTGGTCTCTCAACTCAACAATCTTTCAAAAAATGTCGATCTTTGAGCAACGACCCAAAATTTGAATTTATCAAGAAACCAAAGCAAGAAATAAATAGAAAACTAATAGCAATAACATCATGGCACTACTCCTGAGAGAGTCCGAAAACTCGATTCAATCAAAAGCTTTTTTTTTTATTTGGAATAGAACACTACCATAAGTTAAAAAGTTGTTCGTTATAACAGATCACATTGATGAATCTTTGGATAGTGTCTTTGTTTTTCTGAAAATAAGATTCTCGGTAAGACAGAAACATAATCTTGAAAAATATTGAAGGCGTCCATATTTTTATTTTGGTAAAGAAAAACCGACCTCTATGAGGAAGCCAATTTGCATGATACTAATGAGGACGCAAAGGGCTTATAAAATGACCACAGATAGATACACCTATATTTGCATCTGTACCTTGTTTCTTTTGAGTGTGATTTGGCAAAAGTCTGTCTCTAAGCATTATTTTCAATTATATATTTTGGTCTCTCAACTCAACAGTTCAATCTTTCAAAAAATATTGATCTTTGAGCGAGGACCCACAATTTAAATTTTTCAAGCAGAAACCAAAGCAAGCAATAAATAGAAAACTAATAGCAATAACATCATGACACTACTCCTTAGAGGGTCCGAAAACTCGATTTCATCAAAAGTTTCGAGTAGACCATCTAGTTAGCTGAAGTTGATTTTTCCTCTGAGTGAGTTAACATTTTATTTTGCCATTTTTGCCCGCAGACGTTACACCACGGAACGACCCTGGTGCACTGGGACTGTGATAGCGGAACGTCGCGAGCAGCATTGGTTTATGCGCGTGTGGATCGTGCGTGTGGTACCTTCGTATGGGAAAAACCATCCTGGAGCTCACCGAAAACAGCGGGCACTTTAGGGACTGGAACATCGGATTTTTGCTTGACAATCAATGCCGAGGATACAGTTCCCGTGGGACTGGTCACCAGATACTCTGCTCAGCAAAATGACTGCGCCTTTGTCAACCTCGAGGAGGGTTACCTGGACCTCGCCTGTGTGAAAGAAGTTATGATCGGATGCTATGACCGGGATCGAGATCAGGAGCTCAGAGGCATCTGCAAAAGATACGGCCTTCCCGGACCTGATTCTTGTATTGGATTGATGTACGGGTCCAATTTATCAGACAACCGGCTGATCTTCCTACTGTGTCCGCCGGCACTCACCAAGTGAGTATGTTTTACGAGTTCCGAAAATATTGTTCAACTTTTTATGGCTCTTTCACCTCTAAATCATTTTCGCTTTCCCTATAAACCAGTCCAGTAAATATCTTTGAAATGGTCAAAAGTATCAAGAGATCCTCTATTTAATAACGGTTATACTGGTGCAAAATTTACCTTAAGGTGCTCGAATAAGTTGAATTTCAAATAGAGGGCATGCCACCTCCTACCCTTCCCAACCCCGTTTGGTGAGATTCCCGGAAGAAAAATTTCTTCAAAATTTAAGCCATATCGGTTAACATGAGCAATTTTTTGTTTTTGGAATAATGAGATTCACGTTTCTGGATTTAAACTTAGCTACACTGAAAAAAAAAATCCTGGTAAATCTTCAAATAAGTTTACTTAGTGGGAGAAAATTGTTGAACTAATAAAAATACATTGGGACCTTAGGAAACTAAGATGAATACCGTCAAAAGGGGTAACTTCGGACATGTGAGATAAATTCGGACTCAGGTACATTGATAGTTTAAATTACTTAAGGGGATTTGAACTAGAATCTAGAACTAGTTGAAGCCTTAACTGGGTCTAGATTCTGATTAAAACCCTCTTAATAATTCAAACTGTCAATTTAGAAGTGTCCGTATTTACACCACATGTCTAAAGTTACCCCGATTGACGGTGGTTGGAATATTTCTCTTCATTGTTACAACATTTGCTTGTTAGATTAACTAAAACTTTATAGTTAAAATAACTAATTTCTCAGTTAATGCGACTGAGCGAAGTAGCTAAAAGTTATTGCAAGTTATTACAGTTATTCCAACTACTTATCTTAGATCCCTAAGGGAATTTGTTGGAGAGTCCCCAACGAATAATTTATTCCATTAATTAACTTTGAATTTTGATGCTCCCCCACTTTACCGAGACAAGAAATTGCCCCATAAAAATGAAATTTTTATTTTTTTGCAAAATTCACACATATGAGATCTGTTTTTTTCTTTTTTTTTTATATATTACTTTTATTTGACAAGTTGAATGTTTTTAATTGTCGGATAATTAGTCCTTTATAGCAGAACGGATCTTTATTTCAAAAATATACAAATCACGTTTGTCGCTTATTATTATTATTGAAGTCATTCAGATATTGATACATCATTATGTAACAAATTCGTATTTTTTGAAATAATCATTCTTTGTTCTAACAATTTTGTTTGAAATGTATATTTTTCTGTAATTAATGTGGTAACATGTCATTGTTGAACATGCCATTTTTTTCAAACCATTATCGGATTGTTTAAAGAATTTATCAAAGATTAATTGATTGAAACTTACAAAAAATATTTATTTTAACAATGGTTTTTGTAATCGAATTTATTCTTACTGTCGCTTCTTTCCAATTTTGTAAAAATGGTTACATTTTAATGAAGCATGAATTATTTTATCTGGGAAAACATTCCCTACAGCTGTACTGTTTTCTATGCAAAAATTAGTAAATAATCTTTTGATATATATTTATTTGTTTTAAAAATATTTACTCTTCAAAAAAGTAGTATTTTTGTATGGCTATAATCGTTAGAACAATTTTCTGTAAAAGAAAAACATTTTTTAAATAAATAATTATATTTGAAGCTTATTTAATTATTTTTAAAATAACAAACAGTAAACTTGTATAGAATAATCTTCTTCCCGAATAAATAAGACATTATTTATAAAAATTCCATTATTTTTCAAAAAATGGGAATGAGCGATAGTAATAAAAAATTAAATAGCCAAACACAATGTTAAAATAAATGTTTTTTGTAAGTTTGAACTTTTTTTCAATGAACATAATGTTTTCTATTTGAAATGACATCATCAGCAATAATGTTTTGATTCTAATCATCATGGAAAAGCTATTTTTTCAGATATGTGATTTTTGGAACGACAGCTACCTTAAGCGCCTCGTTTATCGTTAAATATTTAAATGTCATACAGTACTCATACTCGTTAGTATACTTATTTAGAAAAATAAATTAGGATTTTTCATAAAATTTCCATCAAAATATATGATAAATTTATAATAAATTGTTAAAAAAATTCGATAATGGTTTTCACACAACATTTTTCTCTTAACAATGGCATGTTACAGCGAAATACGTGTTTTTCAAATAATGTTCAAGTAATATTTTAATAACGTATATATTTAATAATAAGCTCAAAATTTAACCAAAATAATTAAAAGTTTTTCTACAAGTTCTTAAAATCATGCAGAGTAAAAAAACTGCCCTAAAATCTTCCAGTTGTTATCGAAATTCTTAGAAATGTTTTGAAATCTGTTCAAAGTTTCTTTGAAAATTAATTTTTCAAAATAAAAAAATAATTTGAAGTTATCCGACGAATCTTAGAAATTTTTTTTTACTTTTTTCAAACCTTTAAAAGTTCTTATAACTATTCTACATTTTTATTTCGAAATCTTCAAAAAATCTACAATTACTTTGATATCTGTTGAAATCTTTTTTAATTTGAAATTATTTTTGTGTTTTTCCAAAACTTCTAAATATCTCTTAAGCGTACTCGAATTTTATCTAAAATTCCATAACCTCGAAAAATTGAAAAATTTTGCTTTCAAATCTTCTAGATTATATTCCTAAATTTTTGGAAATCATTTGAAAACGTTTTGAAATCTCATTCAATCTTCTTTTAAAATTTATTTTTCAAATAAAAAAAATATTCGAAATCATTTGAAATTTTTCCAAGAATTTTGTGAACAATTTTTTTCCTTTGAATTATTTCAAACTTCTGGAAAGGCTTCTTTTTTCGAAATCTTTAAAAATCTACATTTTTTAAAATTTTTTTAAATCTTATCGAGATTTCAACATGTAGTCAAAAAGTTTACATGATAATTGTTGCTTTTATTATTGAATAATAATTTACAATTCAAATTTTCTCTTTTAAGAATAAATTTTTAGAATTAAATTTCCTCACTTGGAAATTGCGATAAACAAAATTCCAGGAAACTTAAAACGCAGTATGTAACCAATCAGGTTTTAAAAATTTTGATTCATCCTCACAAGTTTTGAAAATAATCTCGAAACTCTGTGAATATAACGAGAACTTTACGGTTTTTTGTATTCTTTAAAATAAGTGTCCTTTTCCCGTGATGATCTACTTGAATAAGCTGAATAATTGAAATTTAACTGAATAGAAATTATACGTTTGTAAATTGAAATAATTTGACTGAATTAAACTAATATCGACTGAGAAAGTACAATTAGCACAAATAAATAAAAATAATCAAACGAAATTTGCATTGAATTGAATTCTTGATCTAAAAAATGAATTGAAAGCTTTGTAAAAATCCAGTGGAAAAAGACGCACAATTTTCCTTAAAGGTAAGCAAAATTCAATATTTAGTGTAAAAATGAGGAAAAAGACATTGAAAAATTGTAATATCCTCTCCTAATTTAATCATTCGCTGATTTGACCTCATTGTGCTTCCAGAAATTTTCTTTCACAGGAGAGCTTATAATAAAATCCGCATTGTGCACTTTTCAGCAAAAAATTTCCTAACAGAGTCTTGATGCTGGAGCTTTTTCAGAGAAAATGAATACGTTCCATATTGTATCGTTATTGAAAAATAAAATATGTAATAAAAATGACGGTATTCCTTTTCTCAGAGGAAATTAATATAATTCATACTGTGCGCTTTTATTTGTTATGTTCCACAATTTTTCAAACAAATTAATGGATTGCAAACTATTCATACGAGGAAAAAAACATTCTTAAAAAAACGGTGTGTTGTATAGATAATGGTATAATATTATAACACAACGCACTTTATAATTATTGAATTCGAATTCTTTGTTTGTAAAATGTGGATAAATAAGCCCGAGCAGTAATTATCTAACAAAAACGTTTTTTTATTTATAATTTCTGACTTCAGTCATCCCCAATTCATATTTTCAATCAATAAATTTTACAAAAGCACTTAAATATTAATAATAAAAAATTATTTATTGTTAGGACAATCTGACCATTAATATTCATAGACCAAGATTTTAATGTTGTGATGTTCTTATCATCGAATCTTTTATATATAAATAGAATAGCATAATTTCAGATTTAAATTTAGAAATGTATTTATTTTAACAAAATGGATCAATTTTGAACGAAATAATGAACTTTTTAACAAAATGGTTGAATTTTTTAACTTCAAAGATGAATTCTCAACCAAATGGTCGGAATTTCAAACGAAAAATATTAAACTACAACCAAAGCAGTTACATTTTCAACTCAATAATTAAAATTTTCAGAAGATGGTTGAATTTCCAACAATTAAAAATCAATTTTCAATCCAATTTTTTTTTTCGAATAGCGGAATTTTCAGTAAGACACTTGAATTTTCGACCAAAAAATATTACTTTAAAAAACATTAAAGCCGGAAAGACTAATGTTGAGGAAGTATGATAAAGTTCTTATTATATTTACCTCTATTCCAATTATATAATTTTGTTAATGTTTGTGATGTTGTGAAATGGGTATCTGAATTGAATTGTAAAATTTATATGTACGTATGTTTTTATTTTGTTTGGAATTAGTTTGAAAGGTTATTGATAAATCAAACTTTCATAAATAAAAGTTCAAATTAAAAAAATATATAAAATAAAAACTATTTGAATGCTTCAAAGAAAATAATGGTTTGATGCTTTTTATGTTCTCAACTGATCAATTAATTATTGGCTAATTAATTTGTTCACAATAATAAATTACATAAAGATTGAATTTGAATTTTTTTAATTGAGTACCATTTGCTGATTTTTTTCATTAAAGCTATGTAATTAAATATTTTCTATACTTTGAATAATAAAGTTCTATTTATATTGAGAATATCTCTTTTCCAATAATAAACTATGTTTAAATACTTGTGATGTGGTAAAATGAGTACCTGAATTCAATATTTAAAATTATATGTACATTTTTTTCTGGAATTAGTCCAAAAGGTTATTAATAAATCAAACTTTCATGAATGAAAGTTCAAATTGAAAATATATAAAATAACAGTGATTTGAATGTTTCAAAGAATATAATTGTTTGATGTTTTGTATATTGTTGACTGATTAATTAATTATTAGCTTATTAATTTTGTTCACAATATTTTATCACATAAAGATTAAATTATAATTGTTTTCCATTGAGTAACGTGAATTTATTCCTTACTTTAAGGTTATGTAGTTTAATATTGGCTCTAATCTGTATGATAGATATTTATTTATGTTTAAAATACCTCTATTACAATTATATATTTTTTTAATGTTTGTGATATTGTAAAATGAGAACAGTACCGAACAGAATTGTCAGGCTACTAAAAAAAAACGTATCAGAAACACATCTTTCTTTTTTTCATGGTTTTCTCAGCAATGAATAAGTTAGAAATATTTTTAAAAGAACTGTAAGAAGGCCTATTAAATTGCACGAATTGCACGTCGATTGATTCGAGCGAGGCCTAATGAATAATTACGATAGAAATTGTACTTGAAACTAGAGTATCAAAGCGCGCGCACGCGCGATAACTTTTACGTTGAGATTATTTTAATTCCTATTTTATTTTATTTAAATGAATATTTGCATAATTTCGAGTGTATATTTATAATTATTTGGCGTACAATTTCGTGTTCAACGCTGAACTTGCGATTCACATATACGGATATTAAAACATAATAAACTTGTTGCACAAAACTATAATCATAACCTGTACTTTCATTTACTTTTAAGAAATATTATTATAAATTATTAACACAATAATATACAATAAAATTATGCAAGACAACATTGTGCTCATATTTAATAAAATAAAATAAAAACTAAAATAATTGGAAGAAAAAAGTTATCGCGCGTATGATAGTCTAGTATAAAATTACAACTTGCTTTAGCACTAGAGTCATCATCTTGATTTTATAATGTTTGTTCTATTTTCTTTTTCTGGTTTTGCTCTTTGCTAGATTTTATTTGACCCTGTCCTACTTTACCCCTTTGCCCTACATTTTGATTGCATCCCTCTTCTACCTTGATATTTTCTTTCCCTCAAATTTCATTTTACCTAATATGGTTTTATGTCCACAAATCCTATACTGTTTCAATAAAGTTCAAGGCAAAAATGTTGTTAAATTAGACTTTATAACATTTACTGAAATAAAATTAAAACCCTATATATCTTTTTGTATAAAATCGTATCTGAATGATTTTCAGTCTGATCCAAATTTATTGCAATGTCAACTATAAAAGTTTCTTTAACAGGTTTTGTAGTGTATAACTCTATAGTGTATTTTTTGTATAGGAAGATAAAAATTTTAGTTAGAATCAATACCAAATCAATAATGGTACGTTTTTATTGTCATAGTTATAGGTATCATAAACCTTTATGATAGCTATAAGAAGGGATGTATATATTCTATGGGTTTTTAGCTATATGAAGGTCACTTTCACTTCCCCGTGGATGAACTTTACGGAAATTCACTGGGTCATTTTGATATTTAGTGAATTTATTCTTCTTTATTATGTTTTTAAAATAACATAAGTGAGGTAAGGAATATTTTATCATAGTGTTTCGATTTTAGGGGACAAATACGTTTTAATACAAAATAGTTGAATCATCAACCAAACAAGAATTAATGTTTTCAAAAAGATACGAGTTTTGTACAGAACAATTTAGTTTTTTCAACCAAATATTTGAATTTTTAATGAAATAGTTACATTGTCAACCAAAGTGATGAATTTTCAACTAACATTATAAATCTTCAACCAAAAAAGTGGATTTTTAATAAAGTAGTTCAGTTTTTACCTAAGTAGTTGAATTGAATTAAGATAAATCTTTAACAAATCAGTTCAACTTCCAGCAGGTAGTTTAATTTTCATGATAGTTGATATTTAGATAAAAAAATATTGATAAAATATTAGCTTCATGTGACCCCTGGCACTTTGCTCAAGATATTCCAATTATTATTAGTGCCGAGGAATGGTGAAAGAAATTCAAGGAACTAAGTTAAAATGAAACCCTCGACAAGTGAATCGACGTTTTTATAGGGATTAGACCATAAATTTAGGGAAGAATCGTCCAACCAAATCGATTCCGAAGCATTTAAAGCGAGAAGAAAAAAAATAGTCGCAAGTTCTCCCGCTAATTGCGGAAGAGTAAGAATTGCCTTTTTCTGAATCAGTGAGCTCGAACTAAAATAAATTCTCTCTCTGCTTTTTAAATTAGGAGTAGACTAGAATATGGGATTGAATAAAATTGTTAAATTGAGTGTAAAACTTTTACCCATATGAACTCTAGAAACTTATTCACTTATATTTTCATTAGTCATGGTGTGCAATTCTACGTATTATTTTACTTTATACTACGCTTAAGCATTTCAAGAAAAGAAAATTCCATTTTCATACTGGCATGTTATATAATCATACATCATAATCTCTATGGGATTGTAATGAAAGTTAGACAAGTTAATCCCCATAGTACGAAATATAAATATAGTACATAATCTCATAATCCACTTTTGAAAATCCCTTGCATAAATTAAAGTAATATTTGGATATGTAAAGTAATAAAAAGTATGTCCCTAAATTTGTTTCGGATTGAACAAAAATTTTAAATAGGGAAAAGAAACGATGAAAAAGAATAATGATGAATGTTCAATTTCATAAAGTGCAGTCTAATCAACTTTTTATCAACATTTAAAAGTACATGCATTTTAATTATTTCTTTTTTTAAGCGATCCTTAATCAAATGTTTTCCGTAGAAAGTTTTTATTGCTCAAGTTCTCAAAAAGAACATTAATTTAAAAAGTTTCGCTTATACCGCGATTCCATCTGCCCTTGAATCCATAAGTCTTTCATATTGAAAGCTTTTTTTCGCCTGAAATGAAAAACAGAGCATCTTATGTGTTTATTTTTTGTAGGAATATTTAAAAGGTCAAAAGCCACAAATCAATATTGAATTTAGTTCAAAAAAATCATATCTAAAAAAAACAGAGGGGTGAAAATATGTCTGGAAAATATCGTAATCATTGTTGTTGAACAATTTGATTGGATTTTCGTTATCTAGAGTTGTTTTTGATCTTTTTGAAATTTTGAACATCAAACGCACAAATAATCCGTTTAAATAAAAAGAAAATTATAGAAAGACTAATGCGAACTGAGAAAAATTTATGCTTTTTCAATAATTTATATAATTTATCGCTGGAAATCAGTATTTAATAAAAATAATTTTAATATAAGAGCACAGAGTTTTGAATAAGACTCAACATTTTCTACAAATTTCAGGTTTATCCATTGGAAAGTAGCATTTTGAAACAAAAATCATCGTTAAAATTCCCAATACTAGGTCATGTTAGCGTTTTACATCAGAAATTGATATTTTTAATAAAAAATTATTAGATTTCAAAAACTAAAAATGCACATATTGTTTTGATGGTATGGTTTTGGCCGGGTAAAATTCAATACTAAAAGATATTTTTTGTTTTTCCTCTACTGGATAGTAGAGAAAAAAACAAAAAAGATCGTTTATTATTAACAATTTACAATTTTCGGTCTTGTTAGCGTTTGTTAGCAAAAGTTTATATTTTGAAAGAAAAATCATTATACTTCGGACAAGATTTTTTATTTTTTAACAGTTTCACGTTATATTAACGTCTTTTCAGAGGAAATCGGTTATTCACGAGCTTGAGGAAATTTGGACTGTGTTAGTATTTTTAGTCGGAAATTGAAATTTTCATTAAAAAATCATTAAATTTCGAATAAGGTTCGTAATTTTTTTTTAATTTTATGTTACGATGGCGTTTGACATCCAAAGTTTTTTCATCGGATGGTGGTATTTTTCAAATATATATCTAGCAGTTTTTATCGGAAATATTGATATAGATTTCAAAGAAGGTATACAAATTCGGAACAATTTAAAGTTATGTTCACATTTTTCACTGGAAATCGATTATTTAATGCAAAAAATATTAGCTTTAAAAGAAGATTTACAATATTAAACAATTTAGTGCTATATTAACATTTTTTAAGAGCAATTGACATTTTTCAACAAAAAACATTAGTTTTAGAAGGTTTATAATAACAAGATCTTACCATTTTTTTCAAAGCTTGACGTTATATGAACGGTTTTCACAGAAAATCGGTTATTTTGAACAAAATTTTAGAAATTCGAGAACAAAGAATAGATTTCAAAGAACAATTTTCTCTTCTGTTATGTTAGTGTTTATCGTAGGAAATTATGGGTATTTAAAAAATAATAATATGATTTCAAAGACTTTTTACAATTTTCAACAACTTTAAGTTACGTTCGTGTGTTTCACGTGAAATTTTTATTTGTTTTTTCGTTCAAATAATAACATTTACAAGCCTAAACAATTTAGGATTATCTTAGTATCTTTTTTTTTGGGAACTCGAAATTTTTATGAAGAAATTATTAGATTTTGAGTAAGATTAATAATTTTTTAACAATTTTAGGCTACGTTGGCTTTTTACATCCAAAATTGATATTTTCAACGAAAATTTATTATATAATTTAAACAAGATTCAGAATCTTTGAAATTTTTTGGATTATGTCTGGTTTATTAATCTTAAATTGGTAATTTGATTTTAAAAAGTTTATATTTCGAAGAAGATTCATACTTTTGAAACAATTTGAGTTTATGTTAACATTTTTCATCGAAAATCGACTATTTTTTTTTAAATTATAACATTTTTCAGATAATCATTATTCTTTGAATTATCATTCAGATTCAGTAAATTAGGCATTTTTGGTTTTGATGGCTTTTTATACCAGAAATCGGTACTTTTGATAAAGATTAATTGGAATTCAAAGAAAATGGAATTCTGTCAATAATTTAAGGTTATGGTCGGATTTTTCATCAGAAACCGATATAGATTTTAAAGAAAATGTAAAATTCTGGAACATTCTTAGGTTATGTTAACATTTTTAACCGGAAATTGATTATTTGAGTGTTAGTGTTTGTCACGGAAAATTGATATTTTTAATTATAAAAAATTATAACATTTTTCGGATCTTCATTTTTCTTACAATTTTTGGGTTTGTTGGCTTTTTATACCGGGAATCGGTACCTTTAATGAAAAATCATGAGATTTCTGAGCAGATAAAAGAATGTTTCAACAATTTTAGATTAAGTTCACGATTTTCACTGGAAATCGGTGTAGATTTCAATGAAAATTCACAATTTTAGATTATGTTCACATTTTCCATCGAAAATGGAATATTTCGAATAAAAAAGCATCATGTTTAAAAAAAGATTTACATTATTCGAACAGAAATAGGGTATGCTACCGTTCTTCGCCAAAAATCGGTTATTTTAAAGAAAAATTATTTGATTTACAATTTCCAACAACTTTATGTTATATTAGTATTTTTCGTCGGAAAGTGGTATTTAAAAAAAATTCAGTAGTTTGATTCTCTATGTTTTTGGGTAGGTTGGTAAGTACAATATGTATTATTTATACTGTGGCGATGTAAAATGCGATAATATGAGAAAAGGTAATATGACACAAGGTAATATGGCATATGGTGTCGTATGATACATCGCAATGTGTCACATTAGGTAATATGACACATGAGGTAATATGGAACATGAGGTAATATGGCAGATTAGGTAATGTGGTACATCGGGTCTGTGTTTTTCTTAGAGTAGTATATTTCGGATAATATGAGGCAACAAATGACGCGGGAATGTGAAATAGGATAATATGGCATGTTAAGAAATATGCCGTATAAGGTAATATAGCACATTAGGGAACGTAGCACATTAGGTAATGTGTCACGCGTCGGGCCTACGTTTTTTATTAGGGTAGTACATTTCGAGTAATATGGAACATGGGGTAATGTGGGACATATGGTAATTTGACACATATGGTCTATGTTTTTGGTTAGGCCAATACATTTAATATAGTATCGTACTCTCATTTCTAAAAACATCCTCGATTTCTGAAGCAGTGGCAGCGGTGGCTGCGAGATTTTTTTATAATATAGAGAGATTAATTCTGAAGTGAAGATATCAATTTCCATCAATTATAAAAAATATTGCGCTCGCTTTTCTATCATTTTAGATACTATTCAATATACCAATTGTCAAATACTATTTATAGATTAATGTAAATATAGCCTGTGATCAAAAAAATGTAATTGCGCGCATAACGCGCGTTCTCTACTGATTAAAAAAATGCACAGAGTAAAATAGAAATATGAATAACTTTTAACAAGCAATTATCGTATATACGTGTTAATTGCAGCGTGAAAATAAATTGAAGGATACCACACCATTGTGGCCCAATACGGGCCATGGAAAATCGATTGACGCAAACAATTAGATGTGAAGTGGTGAGAGCTGCAGCAATTACATCATTACAGTTGATTACGTATTGCCAAAGTGAATAACAATCTGACTCTGCAAACTATATTGTTTAAACATTGCTGAGTTTCCTGGGGTGCTTGTCAAATTTCTCATTCCTTTGTCGGCTCTATTCGAGAGTGGATTTACCCGCGGGATTCAATTTGGGAATATTGGACGCACCGGGGAAAAATGTAGGCCACAAGTATTACGGTTATGTACCAAAAAGTAGGGTAAAAGGGGACTTCATGTGACATAGAGGTATGGAATAATGCATCAGAAATCACGTGTGTTGGTGCAAAAAAAAACTGCTTCATAGAAGCATGCTTCGTGTTTTAAAATAAAACCAGCAGGAAATGCACGTGCAGGAAGCGCGCCTTCACATTTATAGAATCTTATTTCGTAACATGAAAATTATAAATAATTCAAAAATCAATTATTCAACCAATTTTCTAAAATTTAGTTTGAGAAAGTTGTGTAACCTTATTCAAAAATTGAAGTAGGAAAGCTAAATGGTGCTAAGTTAAATTTTTGACACAATTGAGCTTTCTTTAAAAATCATACTTTCTTGGTCTTTTATACCTACTTCAGTGAAAAGATTAAGGGTTTGAAATTTTTCACTCACAAATCAGCCATTTGAATGTATTCAAATATGTTGATATGCCAAGGAATTTTAACTAAATGAATGAATTATACTAAAATATTCCATTTTTTAAAACAATTTGAAAAGTATTCAAAAATTGGTTATATTGTTATAGAAATTTAAAAAACGTACGAATACTACAAGTGCTCCTTTTTTATGTAAATAGTGTTATTTGTTTATAAAATAAAGAAGGATATCCATTTCATATGATTTTCCTTATGATTCGTGTGCTTTTTTATTCATAATACCAGGGAAAGCTAAACGGTGGTAAGTCCATCGCCATTTCCATTAGATTATTACATCCACATGTAGTGCCATCTATTTTTCTATACAATTTTGATTGAACCGATCCACTCAGCTGCAAAAAAATTTACCTAATTGGTTTTAAACTGTATCTCTAGACAGCTTTTTTGCTCTTCCTATAAAATTAGGTTGATTGGACTTAGCACTGCCCAGCTTTCCTCACTTTAATTTCGCATTGAAAGCGTTTTAAATTTAGAAAATAATATATTGAACGATTTTGAATTGAAAACTTATTTATTAAAATAATTTTATATCCGGTAATTTTGAATAGAATGAAAAGAAAACGAACTTTCATCACGTCTAAATAAAAAAAATCATTCAAAAGCAAAAGCATTAAAAATCAAACAATTTAAAATTGAAGGTTAAATTGAATGTTTTGAAGTCAAAGCTTCTCAAATTATAGAATTTTACATTATTATTTCATAAAAATTCACCACCATTTTCACCGATATATGGATATCATTGAAAAGCTAGATGCCTTAGCTAACTTTTTGCTAAAGTAAGTACATTGATTCCGTCAAGTAGAAAAATGTTATGACCAATTTTGTGAAATCGTCCATTTTGGCAAAACAAAAAAATCGTAACCGGTTGTGGGCACCCTTCGAAAATTCTCTGAAAATGAGGATAGTTAAAGAAAAATGCACTCATTCTAAAGAATTTCAAGGTTTATTAATTTTAAAGACCCTTAGTGGCTTTTTTCTACTAAAAAATCTTTGATGGCACGAATCAGCGTATCAAAATCAATTGGAGCTGATTCCGTTGATTTCTTCAGGGTTGTCGCGGCTAAAATAAGTCAACTAAAATAATAAGAAAAATACATTAGAACGTTAATGGAATATGTTATTTCAGCATAAATGATGATATCTGACAGTTTTCAAGTCAAACAGACGCTTTAAATTTAAAAAATGTGCCCACAACCGGTTACATTTAAGTGCCCACAACCGGAATTCATGACCATTATCGGTGCATCAAGAAAATGTGCGATGTTTCACGACTTGCAGATAAATCGATGTGACATCTTGAATCACAACGAAAATACTGTAGAAATATCAATAACACTCACCTGTTCGAGATTATTTACTTTGATTTATCGCAGTTTTGTAACATTGATAAATTACAAGTGCGTTAATTTTTACATACTTTTTTCAATATGATCGCAGCTAATGCCCAAATTGTCTATTTACGTTGATAACACCTCAAAAACTGCGTACTTCTGTCAAAATACAAGTACGCCACCAGTCAGATACGCAATATTTGTATTCTGTCAGCTGTTGAGCAGAGGTGCCAACAATTGGGCAATGGCCGCAACTGGTGACTCTCCCCTACATTAAATTTATTTACATTTTGTTGAATACGTGTTGGAAATATCGGTTTTGGAAATCAGTTGACACTGATTTCATAGCCTAATAGAAATTACTTGTTTAAATAAAGGGGTAACGAGAAGGTTCTTTAAAATTTTCCTATTTGCATGAATTATATTGTCCATCAATGTAAATAAAATCACGAAGCAGGACAAAACGCATTAATTGAAATAAAGGAGTATCAATTCCAGCCGCAGGATATTGGCACGAGTTAGAACACACTCTTTAAATGTTTGCAGCACGTGAATTGCCCCAAGCAATGTACTTAGGGTCTTTCTCTGACCACGTGTTTCAAATAAAATAATTCGTGATCCTTATTGCGCGCTAACGAATCTGTCCAAATTGATGTACTCTGATGAGAAGGGGAATATAAAGTCTGAGTCAGATTCTATTTTCTAAATCTGAATTAGTAGAAAACTACTAATTAGCGGTCATTTTCTACTCATTCGAACAGCCGATTCTTTTAGTGCTAATTAGTGAAAATCTACTAATTAAATGTGTAAGATTAATGACTAAATGATTTAGTAACTATATATTGAAGGAATTGGTGATGCTGCTACCAAATTCAACTGATTTTACAATGACGAGAATTTTATTGAAATCAAATTATAAATTATTACATACTTGGAAATATACAAGGAATGCAGAAGCGGTGGAGTCTTGTTTTTGTAGGTGGGGGCAGGGGCATAGACTTATAATATTAAATTGCAAAATTTGGAGATAGTATAATAATTTTATACTATGTCAAATTTTTAGATCAATCATAAATAATAAAGAAACAATAAATAATACATAAACGATAAATAATAAATAATAAATACAGGTATAATATTCATATTGCCAAAGATTTCACAAAGATTTTAATGATTTTCCAAAGATTTCACAAATTTCATAAATATTACCAAGTATTTTAAATATTTCGCAAAGATTTCCAAAGATAGATTTCAAAGATTGCACGAAGATTTAAATAATTTCCCAAAGATTTCATAAAGATTTCGCAAAGCTTTCGGATAGATTAAAAAGATTTCCAACGATTTCTCAAAAATTTCAATAATTTCACAAATATTTCGAAAATATTTCAAATATTTTGCTAAGATTTCCAAATATATCAAAAAGATTTCACAAAGATTTTTCAAAGATTTAAAATATTTCACAAAGATTCCGGATGGATTTAAAATATTTCATAAAAATTTCAGATAGATTTCAAAAAGTGCACAAAGATTTCAATGATTTCCCAAAGATTTCAATAATTTCACAAATATCAGATATTTCAAAAATATTTCAAATATTTCGTAAAGATTTCCAAAGATTTCAGAAAGGTTTTACAAAGATTTGAAAGATTCGACAAAGATTTGAATGATCTCCCAAAGATTTCAAAGATTTTAAAGATTTCGGATAGATCAAAAAGATTTCACAAAGACTTCATTCATTTACCCAAAAAATTAATTAATTTCACAAAAATTATCAAATTCTTTTCAAATATTTCAAATATTTTGCTCGATGATTTTTAATGATTTCCCAAAAATTTCAAATATTTCACGAAGATTTCGTATAGATTTAAAATATTTCATAAAAGTTTCAGATAAATTTTAAAGAGTGCACAAAGATTTCAATGATTTCCCAAAGATTTCACAGAAATTTCAATAATTTCACAAATATAAAATGTCTCTCAAAGAATTCCACGGATTTCAGACAGATTTTACAAAAATTTGAAAAATTTGACAAAGATTTTAAGGATTTCCCAAAGATTTCAAATATTTCGCAAAGATTTCAGATAAATTTCCAAGATTGCATGAAGATTTCAAGGATTTCCCAAACATTTCATGAAGATTTTAAAGATTTCGCAAATATTTCTGATAGATTGAAAAGATTTTACAAAGACTTCAATGATTTCCCAAAAATTTCAAAGATTTCGCAAATATTTCTGATAGATTTCAAAGATTGCATGAAGATTTTGAGGATTTCACAAAAATTTCATCAAGATTTCGCAAATATTTCGTATAGATTCAAAAGATGTCACAAATACTTCAATGATTTCCCAGAAATTTCAATAGTTTCACAAATATTACCAAATATTTCTAAAATATTTCAAGTATTTTTCAAAGATTTCCAAAGATATTAGAAAGATTTAATGAAGATTTCGATGATTTTCCAAAGATTTGAAATATTTCGTAAAAATTTCAGATAGATTTTAAAGAATGCACAAAGATTTCAATGATTTCCCAAGGATTTCAATAATTTCACAAATATCAGATATTTCAAAAAAATTTCAAATATTTCGAAAAGATTTTCAAAGATTTCAGAAATATTTAAAAGATTTTCAAAGATTTCAGAAATATTTAAAAGG
>JAABKJ010001680.1:0-14886 GCA_011634705.1 Andricus grossulariae
GAAAAAGACGAAACCAAATATTTGAAGTTTCTACTAAAAATGATAAATTTTCAATCAAAAATTAAATAGTTAAGTTTTCAGTTAAACAAATTAATTCTCAATTACAAAAAAATAATTTTCAATTGAAAAAAAAAAAATTTCAACAAAATACTTAAATTCTCAACAAACGAAATTAAATTCCAACTAAATTATGAATCTTCAAACAACAACAAAATTTCGACAATATAGTCAAAAAATAGAATAGTTAAATTTTCAGTAAAAAAAAATTAATTTTCAAACAAAAAAAGAACGAATCTTCAACAAAATAGTTGAATTTTCAACCAACTAAGAGAAATTTCAACCAAAATGATTAATTTTCTACAGAAAAAGACGAATTTTCAACCAAAGATTTGAAGTTTCTATTAAAAAAAGATAAATTTGTAATAAAAAATGGAATAGTTAAATTTTGAGGTGAAAAAAAAAATAAAACGAATCTTCAACAAAATAGTGGAATTTTCAATTAACTAAAAGAAATTTCAACTAAAATTATAGATCTTCAACCAGAAAAATTAATTTTGAACAAAAATAGTTGAATCTGCAAACAAAACAGATTAATAAGTCTCAATCAAACAGTTGCACTTTTAATCAAAAAAGATTAAATTTCTACCAAAAGTTATGAATTTTCAATAAAATAGATGAATTTTTAACCAAAAACATGAACTTTCAAATAAGAAAATAAATTTTTCCAATAAAAAAAAGACGATTTTTCAACTAAATACATGAATTTTCAAACCAAATAGTTTAAGTTTCTACTAAAAATGATGAATTTTCAATCAAAAATTAAATAGTTAAATTTTCAATTAAACAAATTAATTCTCAATTACAAAAAAAAAATAATTTTCAATAAAAAAACAACAAATTTTCAACAAAATAGTTCAATTTTCAACAAACAAAATTAAATTTCAACTAAATGATGAATCTTCAGAAAAAAAAATTCGACAATATAGTCGATTTTTGAACAAAAAAGGTGAATCTTCAACCAAAATGATTAATTTTCTAAAAAAAAGATGAATTATAAACCAAATATTTGAAGTTTCTATTAAAAAGAGATACATTTTTAGTAAAAAATAGAATAGTTAAATTTTCAGTTAAACAAATTAATTCACAATTGCAAAAAAAAAGAATTTTCAATAAAAAAAAAAATTTCCAACAAAATAGTTCAATTTTCAACAAACGAAATTAAATTCCAAATAAATTATGAATCTTAAAAAAAAATTAAAACAAATAGTTGAATCCACAATCAAAAAAGATGATTAATTCTCTACCAAACCAAAGTTGCATTTTCAACAATATAGTCGATTTTTCAACAAAAAAGGTGAATTTTCCACCAAAATGATTAATTTTCTACAAAAAAGATGAATTTTCAAAATCAAAAACAGAATAGTTAAATTTTCAGTTAAAAAAATTAATTTTTGATACAAAAAATTGTTTTCATTTTTAAAAAAACAACAAATTTTCAACAAAATAGTTAAATTTTCAACCAAAGAGATGAAATCTCAACTACTTATTGAATCTTCAACCAAAAAAAAATTAATTAAACAAAAAATAGTTGCATCTACAAGTAAAGCAGATTATTCATTCTCACCCAAAAAGGTAAATTTTTAACAAACAAAACAAAAGAAGATTAAATTTTTACCAGAAAAGAGATACATTTATAACAAAACTGTTCATTTTTGAACGAGAAACCTAAATTTTGAACCAAAGAGTTTTAATTTTCAAACCAAAAAAGATGCATATTTAACAAACAAGTTTAATTTTAAGCCCTTGAAGATAAATTTTTAAAAAAAAGTTATATTTAGAACTAAATAGTTGCATTTTCAAACAAAAGAGTCGAATTTTCATAAAAAATGTCATCAAAGAAAAATGGAAACTTTCAAATTGATTAAAATTATAATAAACAATTTAAAAAAATCATTTCTACTACAAAAATCCATTTAAGAACCAGAATTTTAATATTTTCTTAATGGAATTTTTTGAAATAAAATTGGAAATAATTTTCTTTTTCAAAGGATGCATAAATGAAAAAGAAACACCGCTTCATTTGCAAAAAAGACGTGTTGTATATACAAAACTGTTACGTTGAATCTTTTTTTAATTTTTTTCATCTCATCGTACGACAATATTATTCATCGACTGTTTGTTTAGTCGATTATACAATTTTTTAAACACTAATGGTTAGTATTAGCTAAGACATTTGCAGAACAGAAACAAAAAAGGACACTTTTTATTTTATTTTGTTGCTGCGACAAAATTGAGTGAAATCTGCTTCACTTTTTTGTTCCTTCCATTATTTTTTGATTAGATTTAAAAAAAAAATTAAACAAAATGTAGATTTTTGAAGATTTCGAAAAAATAAGCTTGCCAAGAATTTTGAAATATTTCAAGAGAATAAAACATTTTATTAACACTTCGAGGAAAATTTCAAATGATTTTTTATTTTGTAAAATGAATTTCAAGAGAAAATTGAAAAAGATTTCAAAACATTGAAAATGATTTCCTAAAATTTCAAAGCAGAATGTAGAAAACATAAATTTTATTTAAAATTTATTTAATTTTCAATTTTACAAGATTACAAAATTTTAGGATAAAATTTGTGTATTCAAGAGAATAAAAAAAATGCTTGAGGTTGCTAGGTAAATTTAAAAGGATTTTTATATTAAAATATTAATTTGAAGAGAAAATTGAAAAAAAATTCAAAAAAGAACACGGAAGATTTTAAAGCAATTTTTGAAATTATGTAGGATTAAAAAAAATGTAATCATTTAAAAATATATTTAGAAGTATTGACTAAATTAAAAAAATTATTTAAAATTTGAAAAGATTTCAAAAAATTTGAAATAAAATGTAGACTTTTAAAGATTTCAAACTCAAAACTTTGAAGCTTTTTTTAAGGATTTTGAAATTTTTCAAAAATAATAAAATATTTTTTTCTAATATTCCTCGGAAAATTTTAAATTATTTGTTTATTTTGAAAGATTGACTTTAAGAGAATATTTCAAAAGAATTACATATATTTCAAAAGATTTCCAAAATTATCGAGAAAGAATCTGGCAGATTTTAAAACAATTTCTTTAAATTTTAAGGATTTAACAAAAATTTGAATCATTTAAAAAGATATTTAGAAGTTTAAAACAATTTCAGAAATAATTTCTAATTTAAGAACATTTCAGCAAATTTAAAACAAAATGCAGATTGTTAAAAATTCCGAAAAAAATTTTTGAAGCGCTTCAAAATAATAAAAAAAAAATGTTTTTAAGATTCCTGGGAACATTTTAAATGATTTTGTATTGAAAAATTAATTTAAAGAGAAAATTAAAAAAGATTTATAAAATTTCCAAAAAAGTATCCGGAAGATATTAATGCAATTTTTTTATTTTTGCAGCATTTACAAAATTTGAATTATTTTAAAATAAAATTAGAAGTATTGACTAAATTAAAAAAATTATTTTAAATTTGAAAAGATTTGAAAAAATTTGAAACAAAATGTAGACTTTTAAAGATTTCAAAAGGAAAATTTTGAAGCTTTTTTAAAGGATTTTGAAATTTTTCAGAAATAATAAAATATTTTTTCTAAGATTCCTCGGAAAATTGAAAATTACTTTTTTATTTTTAAAGCTTGACTGTAAGAGAATATTTAAAAAGATTTCAAAGAATTTCAAAAGATTAAAAAAATTATCGAAAAAGAATCTGCCAGATTTTAAAGCAATTTGAAAATTTAAAACATTTCTAGAAATTAAAAAAAAAAATGAAAATTTTGAAGTTTAAGGATTTTGAAAGATTTCATAATAAGAAGAATATGTTTGTAAAATTCCTGGGAAAATTTTTAATTAATTCAAAATATTTCCAAAGTTGTTGAAAAAGAATTGCCAAGATTTTAAAGCAATTTTTTTCAACTTTGCAGCATTTTTGTAAAATGTCAAGAAAAATGCGAATCATTTGAAAAGATATTTATAACTTTCAAAAATATGTACTTCAAAAATATTTTAAAATTCGAATAAGTTTATAACATAATAAAAATATCATAATAATACAAATAAATAAAGAATAAATAAAAGAGAATAAAAAATATTCTTAATATTTCTGGGAAGATTTAAAATGCTTTGTTTACTTACCAAAATTTATTTCAAGAGAATATTTAAGAAGATTTACAAAATATTCTTAAAGATTTCGAAAATTGTCAAAAAAGTATCTAGAAGCTTTTAAGGTAATTTTTAAAATTTTGCAGAATTTTTTCAAAATTTTTGGAAAAAATTAAATAATTTAAAAACAAAATTCCAGATTTTTAAGATTTTGAAAGGTCTCAAGATAACACAAATATTTCCTTAAGATTCTTGGGAATATTTAAAGAGATTTTTTATTTTGAAAAATTAATTTTAAGAGAAGATTTAAAAAGGTTTTTAAAAACATCACAAAAATTTCCCGAAATATTAAAAAATATTTTTTTTAAACTGACTCAAATTTTTCCCATTTTCTTTTTGTAAAATCCTGTGAGATAAAAAAAATTCTTAGAAATTTTCTAGATACATTTTCGGCATATCTGAAATTTTCAAAAATCTGTTTGAATTTTCTTGCGAAACCTAGGAAAATTATATTTATATAACAAACAAATTATTTATATTGCAATAAAAATTAATTTTCCCTTAAAATTATGATTTGCCTACGATTTTTTTCTTTCTTGACTGAAAAATCTGTTTTGGTTGAAAATTTTCTATCTAAAAAGTCGTCTTTTTTGGTAGAAAACTAGTCTTCATGGTATTTTCGGTTTAAAAAATTTAACTATTTTGCAGAAAAGTCGTCTTTTTTTTGGACAAGGATCAAAATTTTTGAAAAATAAAATTCCCGACACTGTGCAATTTGCGACTTGAAAAATTCCCGAACAGTTTTATTACCGAATAAAAAACATTTTAATAGTATATTTTAAATTGTAATAATTCAATTGATTCTATAAATTAAAAATTTTATATTATTATTCGGAAATTTTATTATTCAGGAATTTTACAGTGTCAGGAATTTTATTTTTCAGGAATTGTATAATTACCAAATTTAAACAACTAAAAATACAAAAAAAATTTTTAAATAATTTATTAAAAATACAATAATAAAATATTTTCATAATTTCTTTTTAATGACTAAAGTTTCTAAAATTATTGTTCGACTTTAAAATAACTATAAACAAAAAAATTTTAATTCAGAATATATATTTTTTCAATCATTGTTATCATGAATTCAAATAAAAATTTCAGAAACTTTAAAGATTAAAAATACTTTTTTATAAAAATATTTGATTACTCCATTTTCAATAAATAAATAATATTTATAAAAAAAATGCAAATTGTTTAAATTCGGGAATTTTGTAGTTCGAATATTTTATAATTCGGCAATTTTCTGTCGGGAATTTTATTATTCGGAAATTTTACAGTGTCAGGAATTTTATTTTTTAGGAATTTTATAATTCCCAAACTTAACCAACTAAAAATTGAAACAAAATAAATTTTAATAATTTATTAAAAATAAAATAATAAAATATTTTTATAATTTTTTTTAATGATTAAAGTTTCTAAAATTATTGTTCGAATTTAAAATAACTATAAATGAAAAAAAATTTCATTCAGAATATATATTTTTTTCAATTATTGTTATCATAGATTCAAACAACAATTTCAGAAACTTTAAACATTACAAATATTTTTTTATAAAAATATTTCATTACTCCATTTTTAATAAATAAATAATATTTATAAAAAAAATGTAAATTGTTTCAGTTCTGGAATTTACTAGTACGAATATTTAATAATTCAGCAATTTTCTAACGGGAATTTTCAAATATGGTAATATTATAAATTGTCTGGAATTTTTTTGCAAATATTTTTTTTTTTTTGGTTAAAAATACAAGGGGTCGAAAATAATTCTTTTTGATAGAGGATTCAATTAAACAATTTGTAAAAAATTGGTCTTGTTTGAATTTGGATTATTTTTGTTGAAGATTAATTTTTTTATCGAAATTTAGATTTGACACATCTAAAATCTTGATATTCTAAATTTTTATTTTAAATTCAAATCGCGCGATTTATGATGCTATTAATTTTAAAGTACAATATAAATTCACACTTGTAAATTAAAATAGTAAAAAACAATTTACAGTTTTTGTTTTGTGAAAAATTATTTAACAATATTGTAAATGTAGAACAATGTCTAATTTGTTAAAAAATATTTTCCTCAAAATTATCGGTGTTTTAGAACTCACCAAACTTTCTCCAAATTTGAATATCTAAAAAAATGAAAACTTCTTCAAAGAGAAAGTACCGAAGTTTCGAATTTCGTCATTAAAAGGATGGCCAAGTGGACAGATGTCACGTTAGTAAACACGTGTTCCAGAAAATTATAATCAAATGACAATAATAATTCCGTGAACGTCTCTGAAGGTTACTTTGGAAAATTGCGTGGAAAAATAGAGTGAAAGTTCTTTACAATAAAAATAAACAGTTATTTTCATACGTGCTGGCATTTAAATTCACACTTTCACCTCAAATCGGCTGCAATAATTTTTTACAGATTAGAATCATAAATTAAATAAATAAAAAATCGTAAATTAAAGAAAATATATAATCCTTAATTTTTTTTATATTTATTAATTTACTGGTATTTAATTATTTTGTTACTTGATAATATAATACTCGGGGGGAACCTACCTACAGTGGATAGTGCAGCCTACAGTGGATAATCATTGATTAAAAATAGTAATTTATGTAAAATAATTAAATGTAATAAATAGTTAAGACACTATACTTTTTAATAAATTAAAAATAATTATTTTTCTTTTATTTGTGCTCTTAATTAATTATCCACTGTAGGGAGGTCTCCCCTATATATTAATTTATAATGACCAATGGGGTATTATATTGACCCTCTTGAAAAAAATTGTAAAGTACTTGGAGTGGGCTTTAGGGTTCAATAGAATTGAATTCAATTAGTTAATAATTGAAACAAGTGTATTTTTAATTAAAAAATATATTTTATTGCTTTTGAAATACCGTAATAATACACTAACCAAGGATGAAAAATGAATTCCACATTAAAAAAAGCCCAATTTGTAAACTATTATTAATTCAATTTTTTTTTACCCTAAAGCAAAAATCACTCCATCAACTCAACAATTTTCCATACTTTTTATAATAGGGGGCACCTCCCTACAGTGGATAATCATGAATTAAAAGCACAAATAAATGAAAAATAAATAATTTTGATTTTAATTTATTAAGAAATACAGTGCCTTAACTAATAATTAAATTAAATTATTTATTTTACATACGCCAGTATTTTTAATTAATGATTATCCACTGTAGGCTGCACTATCCACTGTAGAGAGGTCTCCCCTACAAATATCAAATTTAATTAAGTATTCAATTTGGATTTTTTTTCTGATCTGAAAATCCGGTTTCGTCACTGATTCTGATTTTTCGTCACAAAGTTCACTGACGTCAGAAAAAAAAATTGGATACCATTGATCGAGAAATTTGAAAGTATAACGACCCGGAAACACTGAAAAATGTCACTTACTATAGGAAAATGTTTCTTTTACGGACGGATTAATGAGAGAGGAGGCTTTTCGAAACGTCCTACCCGGCGAGTCGCTCGAAACGGACTGAAGTCTGAACGGTCTGAACTGAACTTTCCGTGTGACGATATATCGCATATAGATTACAAGTCCCGTCCTTGCGATACCACATCGTACGATTGTACTTTTTTTTTTTGTCCCAATACTCCTCTCTCGCCTGCGACACACGTGACAGTAGAAAAGGAAAATTATTCTTATTACATATTCCAAGACTAGCAGTAAATGCAGTTTCCACCTCTCTATTCTTATTTGACAACATTAACAATATAAACAATTTAAAAATCCATGATTGAACAACACATTTTTCAATAAAATTATTAAGAAGTGCATGGGGGCGACTGAAAAATCCCTGAAAAGAAAATTCCCGAATTAGAAAATTCCCCAACAATACGGAACGACTAAAAAATCACGAAAAATAAAATTCCCGAACAGTTTATAATATTACCCAATTGTAAAATTCCCGAATAATACGGAACGCCTGAAAAATCCCGACACAGTAAAATTCCTGAATAATACAATTCCGGAACAGTTCTAATATTACCCAATTTTAAAATTCCCCAAAAATACGTAACGACTGAAAAATCCTGTAAAACAAAATTCCCGAAACTGTAAAATTACCGAATAATACGGAATGACTGAAAAATCCCGAGAAATAAAATTCCCGAATAATACGGAACGACTGAAAATTCCCGGCACTGTAAAATTCCTGAATAATGAAATTCCCGAACAGTTTATAATATTACCCAATTCCAAAATTCAAGAATAATAAAATTCCCAAATAATAAATTTCCCAAATACTAAAATCCCTGAGTTGGAAAATTCCCGAATAATACGGAACGACTAAAAAATCCCAAAAAATAAAACTCCAGAACAGTTTATACTATTACCCAATTGTAAAATTCCCGAATAACACGGAACTACTGCAAATTTCCGAAACTGTAAAATTGTTCAATTAAAATTAAACAATGTTAAATAAATTTTTTTTTCAAAAATTAAAATTCCGGAACAGATTTAATATTACTCAATTGTGAAATTCCCGAATAATAAAATTCCTGAGTTAAAAATTCCCGAATAATACGGAACGACGGAAAAATCCCGGAAAATAACATTCCTGAATTGGAAAATTCCCGAATAATAAGGAACGCCTGAAAAATCCCGAAAAATAAAATTCCCGGCACAGCAAAATTCCTAAATAATGAAATTCCCGAACAGTTTATAATATTACCCAATTCCAAATTTCCCGAATAATAAAATTCCCAAATACTAAAATCCCTGAATAATACGGAACGACTGAAAAATCCCGAAAAACAAAATTCCCAAAACTGTAAAATTACCGAATAATACGGAACGACTGAAAAATCCCGAGAAATAAAATTCCCGAATAATACGGAACGACTGAAAATTCCCGGCACTGTAAAATGCCTGAATAATAAAATTACCGAGCAGTTTATAATATTATCCAATTGTAAAATTCTCAAATAATAAAATTCCCAAATAATAACATTCCCAAATACTAAAATCCCTGAGTTGGAAAATTCCCGAATAATACGGAACGACTGAAAATTCCCGGCACTGTAAAATTCCTGAATAATAAATTTCCCAAATACTAAAATCCCCGCGTTGGAAAATTCCCGAATAATACGGAACGACTAAAAAATCTCAAAAAATAAAACTCCCGAACAGTTGATAATATTACCCAACTTTAAAATTCTTCAATAATACGAAACGACTGAAAAATCCCTGAAAATAAAATTCCCCAACAATACGGAAAGACTAAAAAATCCCGAAAAATAAAATTACCGAACAGTTTATAATATTACCCAATTGTGAAATTCCCGAATAATACGGAACGCCTGAAAAATTCCGACACATTAAAATTCTCAAATAAAAAAATTCCGGAACAGATAGTACGGATAGTACGGAACGCCTGGAAAATCCCGAAAAATAAAATTCCCGGCACAGTAAAATTCCTGAGTAATAAAATTCCCGAAAGTTTATAATATTACCCAATTGTAAAGTTCTCAAATAATAAAATTGCTGAATTGGGAAATTCCCGAATAATATGGAACAACTGAAAAATCCCGAATAATATAGAACGACTGAAGGATCCCCAAAAACAAAATTCCCAACATTGTAAAATTTCCGAATAATATGGAACAACTGAAAATTCCCGGAACTGTAAAATTCCTTAATATTAAAATTGCCGAAGCGTTTATAATATTACCCAATGTAAAATTCTCAAATAATAAAATTTCCAAATAATAAAATTCCTGAATTGGAAAATCCCCGAATAATACGGAACGACTGAAAAATCCCGAAAAATAAAATTCCCGAATAATACGGAACGACTGAAAATTTCCGACACTATAAAATTTTTAAATAAAAAAATTCCGGAACAGATCTAATATTACTCAATTGTAAAATTCCCGAATAATAAAATTCCTGGAAAATGACATTCCCGGCACAGTAAAATTCCTGAAAAATAAAATTCCGGAACAGTTCTAATATTACCCAATTGTAAAATTCCCGAATAATAAAATTCCAAAATAATACAATTTCTGAATAAGAAAATTCCCGAATAATACGGAACGTCTGAAAAATCCCGGAAAATAACATTCGCGGCACAGTAAAATTTCTGAATAATAAAATTCCGGAACAGTTCTAACATTATCCAATTGTAAAATTCCCGAATAATAAAATTCCAAAATAATACAATTCGTGAATGGGAAACTTCCCGAATAATACGGAACTACTGAAAAATCCTAAAAATAAAATTCCCGAATAATACAGAACGGCTGAAAAATCCCGAAAAACAAAATTCCCACCACTGTAAAATTCCTGAATAATAAAACTCCCAAACAGTTTATAATATTACCCAATTGTAAAATTATCAAATAATAAAATTCCCAAATAATAAAATTCCTGAATAATAAAATTCCGGAACAGTTCTAATATTACCCAATTATAAAATTCCCGAATAATAACATTTACAAATAACGAAATTCCTAAATTGAAAAATTCTCGAATAATAAAATTCCCGAACAGTTTATAATATTACCAAAATGGAAAATTCCCGACAGAAAATTTCCGAATAAGAAAATTCCCGAACAATAAAATTGCCGAATTATAAAATATCCGAACTAGAAAATTCTCGAATTATAAAATTCCAGAATATAAACAATTAAATTTTCTTTATAAATATTATTTATTATTGAAAATACAGCAAAAATATATTGTTATGAAAAAATGTATTTTGAATGTTTAAATTTTCTAAAATTATCGTTTGAATTTAAAATAACTATAATTGAAAAAAATATATTTCTAGTTGAAAATTGTTTTCAATTACACTTTTTTCAAATTCAAACAATAATTTTATGAACGTTAGGCATAAAAATAATTTGTTTATAAAAATATTTGAATATCGTATTCGTAATTGATAAATAAAATTCATTTAAAGAATTTTAATTATTTAAATTTTTTATTTCATAACTCGGGAATTTGTTAGTTCGGATATTTTATAATTCGATAATTTTCTGTCACGAGTTTCATTATTCGGGAATATTAAAATTCGGTAATATTGTAAACTGTCGGAAAAATTAAATTTTAATAAAAAGAAACGAATTTTCATGAAAATAATTCAAATTTCCACCAAAGAAATGAATTTTCAACCAAAAATGATGAATCTTATGAAAAAAATGGAATTTTCATTTAAATAGTTAAATTTTAAATTGGAAAAGATAAATTTTCAACCAAAAATAAAATTATTAAATTTTCGTCTCAAGAATTAATTTTTAACCAAGAAAGAAGAGTTGTCTACAAAAACGTTAAATTTTCAACCAATGCAATGATTTTTTGACTAAAATGATGATTCTTCAATAAAAAATTGATTGTTAACCAGACTGTTGAACTTTTTACAAAAAAAATCATTTTTTATAAGAAAATTAAATTTATAATCAAGCACATTAATTTTCAACCAGAAAAATTGATTTTTTATCCCACAAGATTAATTTTCTACGAAGAAATACGAATTTTTAACTAAAAACGAAAAGTTTTGACTAAAAATGGAATATTGAAATTTTCATGTAAAAAAATTAATTGTTAATGAAAAAAAAACAATTTTCAACAAAATAGTTGAAATTTCCACAAAAGAAACGAATTTCCAACTAAAAATGATGAATTTTCAACGAAATAGTTAAGTTTCAAATAAAAAAGATGAATTTTCAACCGGAGAGAGGAATTTTTAAACAAAAAGATTAATTTTTTACCAAAACCTACGAATTTTAAACGAAATACATGAATTTTGAAACAAACAGTTACATTTTGAACTAGAAGCGATAAATATTTGACCAACAATGAAATAGTCTAATTTTCAGTTACAAAAAATTAGTTTTTAAAGAAAAACTTTTTTTTTAGAAAAAAGTTCAAATTTTCAACTAAGAATGATAAATCTTTTTCAAAAAATGAATTTTTAACAAAGAAAAGAGTTGTTTCCAAAAGCGATGAATTTTTATCCAGTGCAATGAATTTTCAGCCAAATATATAAATTTGTAACCAAAAATGAAAAAGTTTAATTTTCAGTTAAAATAATTCATTTTATTTCACTTAAAATAATTTAGTATATTTAATTTAAATATTTATATTATATATGAACTTGTAGCCAAATATTTGAATTTTCAACTATAACTGTAACTTTTTTACCAAAAATAAAATAGTTTAATTTTTAGTTGAAAAAATTATTTCCCACCAAGTATAACATTTTTTTCTCAAAATAGTTAAATTTTCGACAACAACAAAAACTGAATTTCCAACCAAAATTATGAATTTTCATTTAAAAAAAAAATTAATTTCAAACAAAGTGTTCAACTTTCAACTAAGCAGGTAAATTTTTTACCAAAAAAGATGAATTCTGAACGAAAAATGTATAAGTTGATAGTTGAAAAAAAAAAATTTTATTTTAAATCGAAAAAAGTTCCATAAAATCAAAAAAGATCAATTTTCAAAAAAAAAAAAGATTTCATTTCTAACCAAGGCAGATTTTCAAGTCAACGAAGAAAAATAATGTATCCAAAGTGTTTTGAGCTAAAAAGACGATTTTTTTTAAACAGTTGGATTTTCAGTTCGAAAATATGAATTTTGAACAAAAAGTTTGATTTATCGTAATAGTTCAATTTTCTAATAAAATAGTTGAATTTTCAACCCAAAAAGGCCAATTAACCACAAAACAGTTGAATTTTCAACAAAATAAACTCAAACTTCATTGAAAAGAATTAACTTTTAATCCAAAATATTTAAATTTTCTTATTGGGTTCTATTACTTTAGTTCGCATTTAAGTGAAAAATCAAGAAAAAGTGGAACCTTATTCAAAACGAGACGAAAATGGAATTTTTTGTAAAAAGAGAATAGAAGGGAATAGGAAAAAGACTGTGAAGCCTACAATGAGTAAAAAAGAATTTTATTAATTTATAGACTAAATAATAATAGTTTAAATAAACTTCAAACATCCTTTTCATTACTTTAAACTTTTGGATTCAAAAACTGGAACTTTTGTTTTGAAAAAAGTTAATTTTACACTGCAAACTTTTTGATTTAGGACTACACACTAGGATGGTCCAAAAATATTATTGTGACGTGGAACGAATAAAGTAGCCTCAGGACCAAAAAATCGATTTCCCGGTTTTTATTGATTCTGATTAATGAAGATTTCCCCTATCGATTTAAAAAAAATCCCCATTCCTCCATGATCAAGAAACTCATTTTCGACGCTTAGGTTGGTTTCTTCGTTCCGCGTCACCTATATAGAATATCATATAATTTTTTTTCGTAAGAACGGAACGAAGAAACCGGCCTTAGGACCAAAAAATCGATTTTCCGGTTTTTATTGATTCTCAATAATGAAGATTCCCCCTGAAGAAATAAAAACAAACCCCATTCCTCCACAATCAAAAAAGACATAAAAAAACTTCGTTCCACGTCACCTATGTAGAATATGATATATTTTTTTTTTTTGTGAGATGAGATTGCAAGGTATTGTAAAGGATTGCATAAGATTGCAAAAAGAGTATACACCAGATTTCAGGAGAAATGCCCGTCGCTAACCCTTTAAAAATTTTTTTTTTTTTCTGAAAAGAATCACTAGAATAGTCGACAAAACGATTTTTAACTCGAATTCTAATTTTCTGAGTGGATTAGTTCCTACGCGAAGAGTACACTTTATGGGCATATTTCAGAACGCTTTTGGAATAATGTAAGAGCCAGTAGAACGAACGAGCGCATCCGTTGTTATGATCCCTTTGCGATGTACTTGTGAGCTTTTCACGCCTCGTTTAACCCGACCCATTCATAAATTTGATGACGGCGAAAATACTGTCAGAATTTGTAGGAATAGTCGCGGAACTACAATCTGGACGAAACCTCGCGACACTCAATTTACGCACTGGCAAGCGAACTTTTATTGTCTAGAAAGTTATGAACGGTATAACTATGACATACATTGGCAGGACAATAACATTGCTCTCAGAATGGGACACTCGTTGTAATTGCCCGATTCACTCAACGTACCTAACCATTCATCTGATTTCCATTTCGGTTCCATTAAATTTTCCGAAACCCCGATTTTCGGCTATCTGATCAAATTCGATCATTTTGGTAGAAATTGGATTCTCAATTCGGCTCAATTTTTAATGATTTATTATTTTACAAGAGAGCTCTAAATTTCTGGTATCGATTGAACCCATTTGAATGGATCAAAAAAGTGAATGTGTTTCAAGGGAGGCTTAAAGTACAAAGCATTACATTTTGCTTTAGTTTCTCGAGTTTCAGAAAGTTATAGATGTGCAACGTCAGAAAGGGTCACTCGCTCTAATTTTTCAATTCACTCAACGTACCTAACCATTGATGTGTTTTCCATTTCGATTCAATTAGATTTTACGAAACCCCCATCTTTGGCAACCCGATCAAATTGGATCATCTCTGTAAATATTGGATTCTCAATTCGGGTCAATTTTCGATAATTTATAATTTTACAAGAATGGTCTGACCTTCTAGTATTGATTGAAACTGTCTGAATGGTTTAAAAAATTGCATGTGTTTCCAGTAAGCTTCAGAAGTATGAAGCATTACCTTTTTTCATTCTAATTTTTCGAGTTTAAAAAAGATATGAATGTGCAACGTCAGAAAGGGTCACTCTCTCCAATTTCCCAATTCACTCAACGTACCTAACCGTTCATCTGAT